>QYTT01083091.1:0-23697 GCA_006980735.1 Dasypogon diadema
CCGCGGCCAGACGTCACCAGAAAAAGGTAAAGGTCATTTCTAAGCTGTGTAATAAACTTTTGGTAGATGCAAAATAATAAGTCGAAAATCCTTTATAATCCCAACTAAAGGTCTGCTAAAAGGCGTCAATTTATGGCTACCTACCCATAAGAGGAGAAATTTCTTTTTTGGCTTAGTTTTAGAATGAAAATGTTTTGTTCTACATGAAGGTAATTGCAATTAACTCAAATAATCATTTTTATTATAAAACTAATGAGATTACGCTTATCTATGAGTTTCGAGCCGAGTAGAGAGGCTACGAGAACTTGGTAATCAATTTGCAATTACTTATATAACAATGCACGTAATTAAAGTTAATTAAGTATCTGTTTCTGATATCTTCACACAAATAGAGAATGATATTTGGATAATCCACTTAAATTACTTTATTCAATAGTATTAAAGAGTTTTTTATCATAATTAAAAATCCAAAAAAGAAGACAACTTACCAGAGATACATAGAAATGGTGGCATATCCAAAAACCAAATTTGTAGTAGCGAAAGAACAGGTTATCTTGTTCCTAAAACAATTATGAAACTTTCTTCTTTTATAAAAGAAATTAAAAAATCAGACACTTTTTTTTGGGACTCTGATGCATTGGATAGTGAGCATGTTTTTTTTCAAAGCATTTTGCCAACCAGTTTTTAAAATCGAGTACCTTAGATAGCTTGTCGCCATGAACAGCCCATTATAGAAATATCAAGTGAACTTATTTCAATTTTTAAAATGTTTGTTAAGAAGCAAGCATTTCTTTTTATTCTTTTATCAAAGTATTAATTTGTTTGATTTCTCTAATAATTTAATGGTTGATATTTTTTAAATGTAGTCCTTTCAAATGAGATAATAATGGAGAGAGTCCATGTAGGATGGCGATAAACCTAAATTGACTATGTCACAGGAACTGACTTGAATCACTTATCCCTAAAACTTAATTCCCATAGAGCCTTAGTGTTTTTGGAGCGAAATCAAACTTTATACACGGCAAAATTGGATCAAAAGGGGTTAGAAGTATCTTACCAGCAAATCATCAAAATATAATAGTTACTCCCCGATCCATATATATATAAACCTGCGCCGAAAAATATTTAGACATTTAGAGGACTGTGACTACGGTAAGTGTTAGATACAGACCGCACGAACCGCAACTCTTATTTCAATGAGGAGTATCGAGTACAAAATAAAATCAATCCCCCCGAAATCCAATAGACTGTCATTACAACAAGGTGTGCCGAGCGCCATGAATATAGCGTTAGGCTCTAGCGACATAGTATTTTTATACACTCCTATGTCGCCCGGTCATCGACGTTGGGTGTAATGGTTAATTTTGTAATTTAAGTTTTAATTTAAATGACGTGACAAATTCTATTCTTTTCACTTAGCACTTCTCAGAAGCCTCCTAAAGCATTCAGCACTGCAATCATTTCCTATTTCCTTTTTTACTGCAGCTGCAATTTTCGGTGCAAATAGTTTTGGGGTTTTCTTTACCTTTTTTATGTGTCCCCATTTTTCTCTTTCATTTTCAATAAATTGAAGTTATTAACAAAATGTCGATCCCAATACTTTCGTGAGCCACTGTATATACGCACACACACACAATCATAATGCAAACAATTAAGTCAAGACACACTTTTAAATTGTATTTACCAGGTAAAATATTGTCTTGACTAGAAAGTCGATTCCTTTTCGACTCCCATAATAGGGCCCTAATGTTACCGATTTCAATGATTTTTTTTGAAGTTAAAAAAAAAATAAATAAATCGAATAAATCGTTATGAAATGTTTGGAAAATTTTCAATTTTTTTATTTCAAAATTTTTTTCTTTTTTCCTGAATGAAGCAAATAATTGAATATTATATACATTCTTTATTTTATAATTAGCACTCAATAAGTTATAAAACTTGAAACCAGAGTGTCAGGTGTCACTATTACCTACTATTAAGCAATTAGCAAGTATTAAGACCCCAACGTAATGGGCTCCAAAATTTCTGTCGCTGGGTCTCCCATTGTTCCTGGCTTCAGTGATGAATCTACATATTATATAACGCATTATTATATCTTGTATATATTTAAATATTATTCGAAATCTAATGCAGTGTTTAAAAATAGCTGAAGAGTAGTGCTTCTAATCTCTCGAAAATCAGATGGACGGATAATATACCATCACCACCTGCCTCAGAATCAATTTTAAATTACTAGAACTCTATTCAAATTTTCCTTGTCATGATCTACTATAACTACAACATTTTTAATGATTCACCAAACTTCTTCTGAACCAAACATGTTTCAACTCAGGCTAACCGTGCTTTATCGAATGCGTTGTGGTCAATTACCTGTTCAAAAAATCCAAAGTGTACAGGAAAATCTTTATCAAAATATCTTGAGGTCACTGAAATGCCTTAAGCAGAATACGTGTACAAGTCTACATAACTCAAATGGATTGCCGGGTGCACTTAAATTTTGTACTTTCAACTAAGATAAGAATTTTCTTACATTTTGTCTTTATCTTCAGCCGGAAAAATGAGGGTCTTATAAAAGGTCAAAAAATAGTTTATGTTCAGCACGCACTGAGAACAGTTTTTAAAACGAACCGATGTATTTTGTTTTAGAAAAAAAAAGAAAAAAAAACAAAAAACTGTGAAAAGATTGTAAAAAGTTGTGAAAAGTGTGCTGAAAAGTAAGTGGAATAACAGAAGGATGACTTGTATTAAAGTGAAAGTTCCGGCCTGGAAATATGATGAGCCCTTTTCTTCAGTAATTAACACCGGTGTGGTTACAGATCACTTTGATGATAACAAGGTAGGTTTGGGCCTGCTGTCTGCGAGTCATTAAAAGAAGGATTTGAAAAACTTGTTTCGTTTAAATAATTTAAATAGCTTCAATATTACATATTCTTGTATGGAAAGGAAATTTTGAATATGAGTTGGTGATATAAATAAGAATGTCTTCATGTTCCACTTCATTGATAAAATTTTACAAGGATAAACTTTTCTTGTAGAGTTTCTTTTAAATAACAGCTCCTTCTTCGGTAGAAGAAATCAATTTTATATCTAAGTAATATAAATGTCTGTTTAATTTAAACAAAGTTTTTTTTGTCATATCATACATAAAGATTGAAACTGTATTTTATAAATTTGACTACGTTGTTGCTTATAACAGTATTTATTTAATTAAATATGCTATCCATAGTAGAATCTTTCATTCTGGACCAGACTTGGCACTCTGCCAAAATGTCATGACACCTTTCCCACATGTCCCGTCTATTTACACTTAGAAAATTCTCGGAGAAAGGAAGGAGAGTAGTCTTGGTTAGGATGGGTGTTTGGAATTAGAGTCAGTAAAAGTCAGACTTAGAAAACTTAAATCTATATTGTTAACATAGATTTGCAAAAAGGGATACAACATACTTTGGTATTACTCCAAAATTTACTGGTAGTTAATTTGGGGCTAAGAAAGAAGTATAAATAAGATTTCTAAAAACGGAGGGCTTTTCTTCTCAACAGTGTTGTGCAGAATATGAAATTAATTTCATGAGTGCAAAAGCGTTTCCACTTTATATACGCCGAGTTTGAACCGTCATATCATTCGTTAATCCTTGAACCAAGGACAGTTTTGAAATCAAAGCTCGCCACATTTTAATAGAAACGAATTTATCATGAAGGAAGTTAATGGCAATTGGAATAAAATCGGGTTGGCTGTTCACAGATGTCCACGCTAATACTGTTCAAATCACAATATGATAGGAAAAACATTACAAATAGAAAATAGAACATGAATGGTTAGAAATAAGTTGGGTCCGAATAAACAGCAGGCAAACCATATGTGTTAACTTGGTTCGAAAGTGGTTTAGTAATTTTTTTCTTGACTTGGCTCCCAGGACATTTTTTCATTTTTAAGAAATTTTTGCGGCATAATCAAGAATAAAGGAACGACTGGTAAATCGCCAAAAATAAAACACTTGCTTCAAACAAGGGAATTTTTCCACTACAAATGAAAATAGCGAGTACATTATAAAAAATTAGCATCTGTGAACGAGGAGCAGACAAATTTCTTAATCCAAGATCTTATAACCATCTTTAGTTTAACGACTAAACTTTTTATATAATATCAAGGGAGAAGGGGTGACACTATAAATTATCGCACCGGGGACACTAATGCTAGGCACGCCACTGATATAGGAAAAATAATTGCACTGCGAAAAAGTTTAGAGACAACTCCACTTCCATATCTTATTAAAGGCTATACCCGAGTTCTCAGTAAAATTGGAAGTTGCATTCTTAAAAAATTTATACACCTTGATATTTTTTGACATTAGCTAGCACTTCGTAGATCTCGTCCAGTCTGATAATTTTCTCTAACTCCTGAACCCTTATAGGGGGGTTTAAGCGTTGCACCAACCTTATTTGCACAAACGCCACCCCCTGGAGAAAGACAGGTAGCTCAATATGCTCCTTATGGGGGGATCCTCGTATAGAAGGCCAAAAAATGTGTTTTTTAACATTTTTATTTTCCGAAATAGGATGAAGAATTAAGCTCCCGGTTTTTTACATGTTATTTATTGGTTACAAAATAATGAACAACATCTACAAAATCCGGAGCTTAATTCTTCTTCCTATTCCGGAAAAAATTATGTAACCTACATTTCAAGAAAAATATTAAAATAACAAAAAGGTTTATAAAAATTATTTCTGTGTATTTATTGTGTTGCTTATAGTAATTATACCAGGAAGTTCTTAGTGTTAACCTCTAAGAGTCTCACCTATATAATTCACCTTCATATATGTATTATCAGCTATGTAGGGCTCGCGTTTACTTTGAAGTTATTAAAAGACTAAAATACCTGGGCTTCTTCTGAAAATCCATTCCACCTCAACTTTTTTGTTTATTTTGCCTTCTTATATTATATATTAAGAAGTCAATGCTCTGAATGCACTTAATATTTGAGACAGTATTGGTTTATTGGGATTAATTGGGGATTGGATTTAAATTTTAACCCACGGAACCCATTGTTATCCATTGATAATGTGAAAGAAGACCCATGCCCGTTGAAAAACATAAAAACAAACAGTTGTAGAACTGATTAAGAAACACTATGAAGTTGTTATGGGCTTTTATTGTAATTAATTTATCTAATGAAAAGTAAACAAGCAAGTAAACAAAACATATAAGGCTTCTATCACCCAGTTTTCACAATTATTCTTTAATTTGTCGTTGTGAAAATAGCAGAATAAAGCAGTATTCAGCAGCAGTATTAAGAATGGAATTTATGAATTAAATTCGGTGTTCGAAGCAACCAAAATATTGAGTAAAATAGGGAATGTAAATTGTAATAGTTGGTGTGTCTGTCATTTATTTTGAAGATTATTCATTTCAGCCAGACAAAATTTTCACAAAGGGAATTAAAAATAGAAGGCAAGTGAATACTGATCAAACAAAATTCTTTTATCTGTTCAAAATAATAATAATATACTGTTTTGTAATATTGAGGTTGACCATAAAAAATAGAAGTAATTTAAAATTAACAAGACATTTCTTATTATTTTATATTTTGGGAATTATTTCCATGCTTTTTCCACATCTCCTAAGCTTAGAAGTACTTTTCATTTCCAAAAAATTTAGTTCCAAATTAAATACAAAATAACATATAAATAATCTCGTTGTAAACGTACCTCTAACTGGTAATTTTCTGGTCAGTATTCTAAATCCAAACTAGTCCTGACGTAAAACCAAGGTCAGGTGAACTTACTACCTTCGGATGCAATAAATCACTTTCCCTCCCGGCATATTTCCAAATTTGGGTAAACCAACTACTCATCGTAAATATATGAAACTTGACCTGTCGCGGTTATATACAGGTTAGAAACTAGTCTTAACCAATCAGCAAAGATTCTTCCAGATTCAGCCTTTAACTGAAATATGTAAGGAAAATGTAACTCAGCCCACCCATATCAAATTTGAGGGGATATTGCTATACCTTCTCTATTCTGGAAGAAATTTGAATATAAGCCAAGAATATAACAAGAAGAAGCCATAGTGACACAACCTTTCATCGAAAGTAATGATACTTCTTTTAAAGGTTTAAAAATTTTAAATAGGTATTTTTTCTTGTTGTTTTTTATGAAGTGTCAAAGTGAGACGTGTGAAAATGTATTCTCTTTCCGATTACTCAAGTGGATTTTCTAATATTCCACCCCCTTCTTATCAGGAGCACTTAAGACAGGTGAGTGTTGTTTACTTCAAAATTTTGTGTAAAGGTGGGATTGTCTGATACTCATGTGGACTTGTGCGTTGTTTCCCAGATTTACAAAAAGTATGCAAATTGTTGAATCGAAAATAATATAATTAATATCGCTGAATTATTAGTGATTGTGGTCATCGTCTTAAGTAGGGATTGTATAGTGTATCGGCTGTTAATAAATGCCCCATTTTGGAGTTCTTATGAAACTAGCATAAAAATAATTCTTTTTGCTATATTGCGGGGTACATATTGGCAATATAGAACTTATTTTTTCGTTCAAATTTATTTGTTAAAAATAATGAGAAAGCAGAAATTTGACTCCTCCAAATCAGAGTAATCTGAAGAAAAAGAGGTAAAAATTTATCAGAAATCCAAAACAAATCTATTTATAATTAGTGTTGTGCTCCAGGGAAAATTTCGATACGATACATTGATATTTTTACCATATCCGGGCGATATATGGTCCGAAAATATATCGATATTTCATATCTAAATTTAGACTAGACCGTTTTTAGTAGGTACAATAATTACTGATCAAAATATTACCCACCTTTTTGTAGCAAATCCTTACTCTTTGTTCAAAGTTTTTCAAATTTCGCAAAACATAAGAACTCAAGGTCCTACAGGCATTTCGAATTAGAAAAAGTTCGACTATGTCAAATCTGAGGATCTTGCTGGCCAATTTGTAACACTTTCACGACCAATCCGGCTTTTCAGGATCGCTTGATTGATATGTTGTCGTACATGAATGAAATAATGGGTTAATGCCTAATTGTGCTAAAACTACATACATTATCATTCTGATTTGCAATATAATGCCTTCCATGGGCAGTTATTTGCATAAGAATTGTAAGTAGCTCTAACCAGTTAACGTTATCTCAAAAAAGCCAGACCCAATCAAGTATTCCAAACCACACACTTAGACTCCATCGATAATAAATTCTCAGTTGTTGCACCCAGTGAAAACTTCCTTTTCGAAAAACTCCTACTTAAAATTTAGGAGCGAATTTGCAAATTTTCGGCGAGTCCTCCTGCATCGAAAAAAGGTCTTCTACTAGATTTTTGCCCAGGTGAATTCTATCCTCCCGAGACTGCAGTTAAAATAGGACAAGAGAAATTATTTTTAAAAAGCTCTGCCATTTCTACCTGGGCGTGATATTAAGCATTGCAGAAAAAAAATAAAAGTCAGTTTTTTATTCCCTAAAAGTGGTGCCCTGACTTATAAAGAACTATTTTTGCAGGACGCACGCAGGTATGAAGTGGTGTGAAGTAGTGTTTATGTGGGACGCACCAAATGTATCCTGGCACCCAACGTGTTAATATTCATTACTTTATTTTCAATGAAAACTGAATTATACTTCATGAGCATTCATTACAATATTAATGATAAAATATTGAATATTGAGCAATTCAATTAATCTTGAATCTCTTTGTTCTTCCAGATGAGTATATCTCAATCTCAGCTACCAAAAATTGATCACTCTGGATTCAGCAAAACGCAAAGTGTCAACGGAAAAGCAAAAAGATCCAGGACAGCTTTTACAAGTGTTCAATTGTTACATTTGGAGAAGGAATTTAACAATCACCAGTATCTTCAACGGAAACGTCGAATTGAAATTGCACACACTTTACAACTTTCAGAACGACAAGTTAAAATTTGGTTTCAAAACAGAAGAATGAAATTTAAAAAGGAAAATGGCATCAAAGCAAGTAATCAACATCAACCTTCTTCTGCCAGTGATAAATCAGTATCACCACAAGATTCTCCAGATATAAATCATCCTGAAAAAGATGTGAGTCAAGAAAGTCACGAAGGAACAGTGAAGAGATTAATGCTCTATTCGCAAAATACTATAACTCATGCTCCTGGCTGTAATCCAATACCATCAGAAGCAATTCCACACTCTTATATGAGGGAAAATATTAGCGTGCCTTCATATTCAGTGTACTCCAGTAATAACATGTTTTGTAACAATGTAGGCAGTCCACTGCAAACGACCCATCCAGGATTAGATTATTTTCCGAACAGAGGTACTCATTATACCAATAATTACTATCATCAACCCTGTTTTTATGAAGACATTTCTATGCCAATACCAGAACTAAATGCAAGCTCAAGCTCGGTTTCTCCAGAAATTAAAGTGGAATCTAACACGGATGATTATAATTCAGGCAGTGAAAACCTCCCATTAAGTGATATATTCCACATCCTTTTTGAAAGATAACATATGTAAATTTTATATATGAGTAAATATAGGACAATTAAGTTTAAGCAGATTTGTGTAAGAATAAATTATAAAATATTTTTGTACTTTCGTGGTATATTCTTAGATTTAATGAAAATACTTATAAAGGTTCATAATTTAAGTAATATTTTGATTCCATTGAAAAACAGGTATTCATATCTTTAAAAAAAATTTATTTTAATTTTTATGCAGGATATCTCCTGTTCTCTTAGTGTAGGTACTTTTTAAGTGAAATTATTTTAATATATCATAATAAAACATATTTTACTGATATATTTTAATTGTGTTAATAAAAAAGAAAAAAAATTTTGGTATGTAAGTGGTATTTCATATAGATTTGAACATCCTTGTAGCGTTTGCTGGTCACAATAATTACCAATTTTCTCTTCCATAAAATTGCTCCTGTTCCTGTAAAGATCTGCGGTACATTCTTAAGGTTAGGTAGCTTACTACCTGCAACCTTGCAATGGTGAGAAGAAAGTCTTAAAAAATATATTCGTAATTGTAAATAATATGTTATGAGTTAGTTTTTGAAGAATACTGCGATCAGTCTATTAAATAATTTTTATCAGGAGCTGAACTTTTCAATGCGACTGTTCTTCAGAAGCCCTTAGAGGAATTAATAGGAGACATCTTCATTTCCTCTTTGAGAGTAATTAAGGTTAAAATAATGGTTAAGTGCCCCTATTTGTATTGCACAAGTTTTATCTCAAACATTTTATTCGAAAACTTATCCACTGAGTAACCTCTTAAGGTTATTTAATTTCGAGCTGGCCCATAAGTGAACCACAAATTCGAAGGTATAATTTTTCGCATTTTTAAAATTGAAATTGAATTGAAAATTGGATGTTACAATAAAAAAATGAAGTTGACCTCCACGTGACCTTTAAATTTGACCCTGGGTCAAGCTCAAGGGCACTGCGCAGTGCCATCTTTTATGCGTTTCAACATTTTTTCCCAAAACCTTTACCTTTCGAGATATTTCGCCTACGCTTTACCTTATGTGGGCTATATATATTATATAAATATTTTTAGAAAAGAAAACATATATATATTGTAAATATTTCTATGCAAAACAGCTTTCTGGAACGGAGACTACGAACGATTTATTATTTTGAATTAGAAGTGGAGAGAAGAATTTTTATCTAATAAATAAGAAATTGAAAATGCCATATGGCAGCCCTCAGAAGGAGTTGACCGATTTGATTGATTTTTTGCCAAGATATTTCTATTTTACTGAAGTTGTGTGCGCTGGATTTTATTAATCTAACTCGGTTTTCGTTTTAGAAGAACTCTAGGTTTTACTTGATGTATCTCAAGGGTTCATATGGCAACCCTATGTAACGTCCAATTTTCGAACTTGATCTTTTACTTTTAGTAAAGTATTTGTCTACCAAATATCAAGTCTCTATTTTAAAGCTTTCTCGAGATAACGTGGTGAACAGACAGACGAACAGACATACAGACATCTATTAAACAATTTTTTTTCTTCTCCCATTAAGGGCAATATAGTTTATTTCTATGCATTACAAACGTTTACTCAAAGCTAATACCCTACACATTGACGTTTTAATATAAATCGACGGAGTGTCAAATTTCAAAATTGAAACAATTTTTGGGCAGTGGATAAAAATGTACATCGGTTATACGTTGCACACCTAGTTGAAACTATCCACCGAAAAGCAACAGAGATCCTTCCATCTGCGCTCTTATGAGTGAGGGAGAGAATAAAACCTTGAAATACCTGACCGTGTTCTGGGATTCATTTCTAGTGTTCTCTACTTAAGCACGAAGAGAAAAAAAACTACCAAACTTTTTTGAACTCTAACGTTTGGAACGGAATTATGGCTGGTGGGTTATTAAGACCTTTTAAGTTGCAAACTATAAACACAAATAGATATTTTCAGTTTCTAAGTGGGTGATGAATTAGATGAGAAAATTCCACCAGCTTTACGACAAAAATGTTACTCCAAGTTCACAACTTTTACACGAAATAGAAAATAGTCCGCAAAAAAAATTGGCAACTTTCTAATGACACTACTAAAATTGTACCACTACCACTACCATTCCACAATCTCTATAACAACTTCATCACTGTTGTTACAAGTTTCGTACGAGTGAAAAATTAGTGAATTGCAAAGAAGAATATTAATTCTGAACAAAAATTTGGAAAATCCGGGGTGGTCTCAAAATAAAATTGCAAGAACTTTAAAAATAGCGCGATCTACTGTGCAAAATGTTTTAAATAACTATAAAAATAGACTGACTGTTGATAGAAAGCCTGGTTCAAGTAGAAAACCAGAAACTGATAAAAAAAAACTAACGCAAACAAGAATTCGAGTTTTTAAAAAAGATCCAAACATATTTGAAAAATTGTATCAACAACTGCGGTTCATAGAATTAAAATGAAATCAAGATTAAAATCGTTTAAAGTTCAAAAAACCCCACAAAGACGATAATAAGCAAAAAGTGGCAAAATGACGGTCTAGAAAATTATATGAAAACATTTTAACGAAATATTCGTATTGGATGATGAATGATGAGACATATTGTGTTCCTAATTTCAAACAAATACCCGGACAAGAATATTATGTTTCGGACAAAAGAGGAAATGTCTCCAAAAAATATAAGAATAAAAAAGCTTCAAAATATCCTCTAAAGTACCTCGTGGGGCAAGCAATATGCAGCTGTGGGCTTACAAGTGAAGAATTTATCACAACGGGCACCATCAATTCCCGGAATTACGTCACAGAGTGCTTAGGCGTACGTTTACTTCCTTTTATCACTACGCATACCATTCCAATATTCTTTTGGCCAGCCCTAGCAACTTGCCACTATGGTAAAATGGCTAAGGATTTTTACAATTCAAACTGATTCAAACAACATAATTTTAGTA
The DNA here is from genome assembly GCA_006980735.1 of Dasypogon diadema. NCBI lineage: Eukaryota > Metazoa > Arthropoda > Insecta > Diptera > Asilidae > Dasypogon > Dasypogon diadema. The sequence goes on from QYTT01083091.1 coordinate 11,418, forward strand.
CCGAAAGATTTGAACTAGTCGAATTGTTCAGAGCTCCGACCCATTGAAATATATTGGGCAAATATTAAATGCAAATTAAAAAACACGCATTATAAATGTACTAACATAAAAGAATACCAAAGAAAGTGACGTTCAGCAGCGAAAACAAGAACACTGATGTTCAAGTTTTAATAGCGCGCCAGAAAACAAAAACCCGAGAATTTTTTCGCAACAATTAATTTTTATTGTATAAAAGTCTAATAAATAATTTATTGCAGAAATTGTAATTTACTTTTATCGGCTTTCAGTTTTTTCCAATAGATTTTAATGGCCAAATTTTTTATGGACCATTTTTTATATGAGTGCTCCCGTGTCAATTTCTTAACTCTTCATCAGCAGCAGTAAGACTTTCTGTTGAATCAGAAACGTCTGGTGTCTTGAATTATCTCGTAAGTTGGAACTGTGATTCGGTAGAAACAAGTTTTTTGATTTTTCGTATTTTGACTTTCATGAGCTGAAAAAGGGCTTTATGGACACTCATCCCTTGCAGCGGAATAATGAGTGTTAAGGGGGCATTATTTACCAAACAACCTGCTCCTATAGAGCAAGAATCACACAAAATCGCAAATCGTCGAAACACAAAACACGAACATTGGGCTTTTATAACATGGTTTTGATATTTTGATTTATACATAATTTTGCAAGACAAAACAATTTCTTATAAAAACATTCTAACTCTTTGCACACGAACCACATTTTCATGAATATCTAGTTGTTTGGACACACACACGCACATGTGTAAATTTAATAAGTGATGAAAATTTTTGTAAAACTAATGGAGTTTTGCAAAAAATCAGATTTACAATAAAGAATTAATTATATTTGACTTTCAGGGACAATTCGAAAAAGTGAGTTTGTACGATGTTCTCCCATGTTGTCCTTAACCATTTCGGACGGATTAGATTCTATTGTGACTTAAATAGTTCCAATAGCATATACAAACTGAAAAAAATATGATTTCGGTCATGGAAAATTTATGACTTAAGCGTGGATGTCGCCAAAATTTTACTAGCAGCAAAACTGGAATACATATTGACTAATTGGTGTCTGAGGGCTTGCTCTAAATTGTAGTCCTGGTGCCGTGTCGGTTGCAGACTTTCACAGGATACAAATTATATTCGGACTTTCGTAAATCATATCCATGTAAGAAGAGATAAAATTCGTGTCTAGACGTCGAAAGATATCATATGTATTTAAAATACGTTATTGAAGAAAGATATCAGATTTGCTTTGCTTTATACTATTTCTATTTCAGAGAGTAATACAGGACATAAATATAATAAGAAGATTTTCTAAACTGAATTGCTTTGATTTTTAATTATAGCCATTTTCAATTAATTCAGGAGCAATAAAATTCGGAGCTAAGTTGCTGGAAACTGGCAGTGATAAATAAAGGTAGAATAAGTTTTAAGACCTACGTAGGTATATAGACTATCAGGGCCCATGAACTAAAATTTCACCTATTTGATCGCTAAAACAACCTCATCTTCATATAAAGGTCATGAGAATTATTTATGTAGAGACGTAGAAAAATAAACTTTCTTGACTTTGGAGAAGCCCGAATCCTGCTGGAAGCAAGCTATTTTTAACAAATAAATTCTTACTTACATCGTAAATTATGGCAATCGAAATATTGATCTATGGAGTTATGTGGGGGCTTTAGTGACAAGAAACTTAGATTGTTTTGACAAAAAATTTGATAAATATTATCACTTGAAAATCCAAAAAAAATTATCAAACACAGCTCCATTATATTAAGTATTTTGAGGATATTACAAATATTTGTATGCTTTGAACTTCTTGCGACTACCTAACATTACTAAAATGACTATTTAGTCTCCAATTAAATTTATTAGAGACTTATGGCATAATCTTACAGAAAAATTTAGAAAGTAGTCCCTTTGTAACAAAAGCGGGATTAAAAATGTCCCTTTTAATGAGTGAGACAAGCCCTTAACAACCTTTCGAAAGAAAACTGAATTAATCAGTATCAAAGTACTCTCCAATAACTTTAATTAATTAATTAATTAATTCAACCTTATTTCTATTATGCACAACAAAGAAGTCAAGAACACACATCAGGAAAACGAGAGCAATTCTAATATTTTCCAATGATAGCAGAACAGTGTGGATAAAACCAAGCACAAAACTAGAGAAGAAAACTATTAAAAGCATAGTAACCCAGTAGAAAATGTGTTCTTTAATTCATTAATACATTCCGAATATCAAAGAAATTTAACACGGGGATATCATTGGAAATTCATGAATTACTTTGGTACAATATTCTTTCATTGATGAAAATGTAAGGATAAAAATAAGGTTTCATTAAAGTACTAAAATTTTTACTGTCATTCTACATTGTTTCTTTGTTCTCATACACATATGGAAACGTTCCCTCAAAATTAAGAAACAAATACGAGAAACCAGAAAACGAAAATTTCTCGAGTACAATACTTTCTGCATTACCTTGTCATCAATAGTCGCTGTTTTCTTACTTATTACTTACTTGTTTATTTTGCATTATCTATTCATACATGCGCTTTTATAACGTTCTTTAAATTGATAATTTAATTGATTGGTAATAACAAGTTATTAAGTTCGCGAAGTAGAATGGAAGTGGATATTCTCATCGGGAACTTGACGATTGACAATCTTAAACACGTACACACATTTCCCAAAATCAAAATATTCACGTAAGGATATTCCTATGATGAAACATGTTCAAATCGACGTAAATTGAAAACAAAACGTATATAAGCATTGTATGCCTTCAGAAATGAGACAATTTCATGATTTGTTTTAGAGGAACTTCCGAAAAATTTTTAAATTTTGGAGGACAATTATAAGAAAAGGACTAACAATGAAATATTGAAAGTGAATCTATTATTTAAGTTTTTGTGTAATTTTAAAGTGTGCCAATAATTTTTCCCAAAACTAAAATGAGTTGTGAAGTGTACTTTTGTATTTTTCTTTATGTAGGGATTAAAATAAATGGGCACAACAATTATTCTATATTGTTTTTGTACTTTTATTAATATAAATTTCTTACTGAAAAGTGGCTTATTTTTATCCTCAACGATCCTGAGACAACAAGCTGGGATTGAGGCACACGAAAAATTATAACGCGGATAAAGATGGAGGGGGTATCGCGCATTCTTTCAGAGGTAAGGGGATTCTGTGATTTTGGGTACTGTTTCACTTATTATTTTCTAAGCTTGTTGATGTGTAGCCTTTTTAAAGTTATCATATAAATTGTTAACAGTAGGTATTAAGTGCTCAACTATCACCCTACCGCCCTGCATTTAAGAACTATAGAACCCAAGTTGAAAAGAGTGGAAAATTTTCCCTTTTCTGTTTAAAGAACGATTTTGGCCCAAAGCTGCCCTATTAACTTTTTATAACGAATTTTGAATCTTTAGAAAATATCTTTTCATCTGACTAAATGCATCTACTCACCTACGTGCAAGTGGTTTTAAAGTAAACCCCATTTTCTACTTGTTAAGGCTACAATAATTTCATTAATGGAAAACCCAAGGGAAAATTACTTATCTTCAAGATGTCAGGTACATGCAAGTCTACTTTATGGCCTTGTTACACATGGAATCATCCTTTTCGACTAAGATGTAATAAAACGTAGCAAAGTGGTAAAAATTTTAGATGAAGGTGGGACACTTTATAGAAGATTTATGTTAATTACACTGATAGCAGGCTTAGTTCATAAGGAAGGTTTTAGGATTTTCACTACTATACGATTGTTTCAACTACAATTGAAAGATCCCTAAATTATATTTTAGGTATGTCCCAAGAACGGAAAAGTAGGGATATGAACTCAATAGTTTTATATTATTCTCTATTAGCAGGAGCTGCGTCTGTTCTGTTATATTTTGAGATGTGTTTACCAAGAAAAGTAAAATTTCTCTTGTTAGCGGTTTTCCAGGACTAACGACAAACAAAAATTAGCATTAAACCCTCACTGCATTGGTTATTTCAAGGTGATTTTTTTCTTACTAATTAGATCACATTAGTATCAATAAAAATTAAGATATAAACAGTTCATCGCCAGAAAATTGCATTGCCGTAAACGCCATTTTCTCGGCTTGGGGAAATCGCGATTGCGAAATATTTATTCGATAGAACTTTTTTTAGTTTTGAGTTTAGAATCTTTGTTGTATTGGATTTCATAATTTATATTTTTTAACGAACCTACCCACCTAAGTGCTATATTAAAATAGAAATTGATATGCGGCAAAATCATTTTTTCGTGTATTTTAAATCAAAAAGTTATCTTAACAAATAAACAATAAAATACTAATATCTATCAAACAAACTACATCTTTTAAAAATTGTAGGCCTTATACCAAACTGAAAATAATAATTATTACCCAGAAAGCCTTAACAACCTGATATTGTAGAAAAAATTGAATATATTGGGGGACAATTTTCTCACAATAATAAATAAAGCGGGAAAAGTTAACAAGAAAAAATAATATTTCATGACGTGAAAATAATAGAGGTAAATTTATATAAAACTAAACATCTTAATTAAAACAAGGAATTTTGTCCTTAAATAAACGTAAAAAACTCCGGTTTTATACATTTTTTTAATATGGTTTTTTTTTACTATGGTTGCAAAAAAACGGACTTATCCCAGTTTCAAAATCAACGTCTTTAATACTTTTGGATTGTTTGAGGCAAAAAATGAAACAATATTTTTTATTTTTTTGAAAAATTTATATATTCCCATTTGTTTGAAAAAGATGAGAAATCAGAAGTATTCATTTGAATTATTTTTAATTTAACCTTTTCATAAGTCATACTTTTCAAGTCCCTTACTAATGAAAGCGGACTAGGGATTTCAAAATCCTTTAAATATCTATCAATGACGCTATAGACAGTGTCCACGACCAGGTTCGGAAAACTTTTGGATAATTTCTTTGATATTTTTATGCTCAGCCAAAAACTGCAAATCATAGTATGTGCAAGTACTCATAATGCGATTTATATTTTGTAGAATACATGAATCACTCCATAAGACAAGATATTGAATATCTAAATTTTTTTCTTAAAATCAATATTAATATTGTATATACGGCAATTGCTATGTTGATTGTCTTATTTTAGGCAGTCTTGTCTTACACAAAGCAACAAAATTTCATAATTTCGTTCGTCCTTTTATACGTTCCTAGTTCCTACTTGTATTCAATTGGAATTAAAAAGCAAACTAGTTACTTCTTTAAACCTGGAAAAGAGCAACAGCCTGGTACAATGTACAAACTTTATGCGGAGTTCCTCGAAAATATTCGAATTTAGACACATTTTTCCTACTTAGTTTCAGGTAATCGTGTCAGTAAGTTTTAGCCGGTAATATACCCTTGAAGCTGTAGAATTTTAAGTGAATGCATTTTACCTAATCTCCTAGAGCTCAAGCTTAAAGCCAGTGTGAATAAGCCAGAATATAAAGCAATAAAAAATTTTATTGCTCCATATTTTGACAGCCCTCAAACCAGAAAATCTGACCTGGCCTACGCTCAAGGATCTAACCAATCAGGGCTGTCTGAATTAGCACTTATGATCCCTTCTTTTTACCTAGAATAAGTCGTACTCCTCCTGGATTTAAGGGAAATTCCCATATAAGTGGTTATCCCTTAGAGAAAGTTATAGTATCTGTTGGTACTCTGAAGGTTTAACAAGTGTAACGAGTGATCGCTTTCTAACGTGTTTGACTTATTTGGAAATTATAGAATTTTTCAAGAAAAAAAACGGTGGAAATGTATTCATGTTACGATAATCAGAGTGGATATTGTAGTGTTGCACCTCCTACTTATGAAGATCATCTAAATCTGGTGAGTATTTCTTTATTAATTCGAACATTTTAAAGTGGAGTGAATAATTAAAGGCTTTCTGAAATGTTAATAAAAGTTCTCGGTTTTATGGAAAAATGGTGAATAGTGTACTGAAAGGTGATTAATTAATCCCAGTTTAGTGATGCTTTCAAAACATTTATATGCGCTTAACATAATTCAGTTATGATGTCTATCATTGGTCCTGTTTTTTAATACTGTTTTTAGGGTAATATTAACAAATTTACCAGGCGAAAGACTTCAAATTTCTAACTAATGGCAAAAAAAGCCATTCATCCATCCACTGATGAAAGAACTGAGTGCTTTCATGATCACCTAAAATATCTGTTTGATAAATTTCTGCCTCTTAAGACTCGCATCTATTGGACGCTGCGCAATAGAATTAACTGCACAGTTTTGAGAACTAAACATAAGTTTTTTATTTCTAAGCTTGATCCAATTTGCTATTGTCCGTTTTGTGGAGAAATCTACGGGGACTTGAAGTCTGTAATTCGAGCAGCAGTGAACTTAACAAGATTTTGTGCTAGAGCCTCACCCTTTAGTGGCTCCTTGGTTGCTCCTTCATCCAGGTGCAACTCTAACGCAATGAACAGAGTCACTCTCGGTAAAGTTTGACTTTACGCACATGTTTAGTTGAAGATTGCGTTGATCAACTGAATGATGACATTGAAGCAATTTCCAATTGGGCAGTTAGTCTAGATCATTTACAAAAACACCACTGATATGTCCGAAGTTCCAACTGTTGTCAATAATTCTTTAATTTCCTTCTCAAGGCAAGTTCTTGGATCTGTCATCAATATTCCACTAACTTGGAGCGATCACATAAACTCTACTGTAGGGGAAGTATATGGTGCGCTTAAAAGGCTTAGAGGTTCTACATATTTTAAAACGCGCCTTGCTCTGGTTAAGAGTGATGTCACACGAATGCAAATAGACCAGCGTGACAGTGAAAATTTGGTTTTTAATGGAAAAGCGCAATTTTCGACCTATGCAAAAGTTGTGTACTTTTCTATTATCAATCAATTTTTTACTGTCACACGCCTCCATTTTGCGCTCGTGTGACATTGGCCTAAGTCTCTTATCTTACCCTTGCTTACACAAAGTTCCTCCCCTATCGTTGCATTGGTTCCCAAAAACTTTTTGAATACGCTTTCATAAAAATACATATAGGACGAAACTGACGTCACTTGCGTACGACTTTCTCTACTTGACTATTGTTTTCAAAGCGCTGCCCTCCTAAGACATCCTTGACGGCTCCGAATAGATGATAATCACAAATGTTAATTGTGGGGATATAAACAGCCTTTTGTTCACTATTAAATAAACAGAGGGCATACCTTCTGGATTCCTTTCGAAATTTTTAAAACGTTCTTGGGCACTAACATGGCAGATATACACTTTAACACGTATTTCGTTCATTGGTACATTTTTTATCTCACTTCGTCCCCTAGCTAATATCCCATGCAATTTGGACACCTGGTTTCTTGATAAAGTATCTTGAACTGGTGACGTGGTCTGATCAGAATATTTTTTTTAGTTTACACTGTTGTAACACCTAAACTATCTTCAATATTGTGCACATTTTTGCATTGCAAGTAAATAATTTTTCATGAAAATGCACTGACAATGGACCTCGGTTCTTGAGTTAGGGCTCGCTTTCTGCCGTCTGCTGCTGGTAAATAAGCAAAAGATAGTTAAGTTTCATTTGAACTAAAAACTTTACGTAATTTTGTGAAATAAAGCATATCAAATTTTATGTCATTACAAAGGTAAAAAACCAAACAGTAATACAAATAAAATGTACTTTTCTTCCACAGGTGAATGGTACACCAGTTCAATATCCAATGGTGGAATATCTGAGGACTAGTTGCAGCAAAACACAAACTTCAAATGAAAAAACCAAAAGATCTAGAACTGCGTTTACTAGTTTCCAGCTAATTCACTTGGAAAAAGAATTCAACAATCACCAATATCTGCAAAGAAACCGCCGCATAGAAATTGCACAAACACTGCAGCTTTCTGAACGTCAAGTTAAGATTTGGTTCCAGAACAGGCGTATGAAATTCAAAAAGGAAAATGGCCTTAAAAACAGTTTTCAACGCAAAGATTCAACACCTAGTGACAAATCAGCATCCCCGACTAATAATATGGAAGACAAGATAGAGATGGAAAACGATAGCCACCAAGGAACTGTAAAGAGGTTGATGATGTATTCGCAGAATGCTTCACAATCATCACAAATAGTTACTTTTGCGAATTACAATGTGAAGACGGAATCGTTTTCACAAGCATCGTATGGAGTTCCGAATCAATTATCCTCATATTCGGAGAACTGTGTTCCTCTACCCTCCACTTATCCCACAAATGTTGATATGGTTGGTAATTTTGGAATTGTGCCCACAACAGAGCAAATTTCAAAAAATCATAGACCTGCAGTGTATGGAAAGATCTTCAATAGGATAAATTACACATCAAATAGCAACTGCAGTGAACCGGGATACTTTCTAAACAACTTAACAGAAGTTGGAAGTGCTTCCCAACCAGAATTAAATGGAAGCAACATTTGTGCAGATATAAATAACATGGAAGTTGTTAATACCCCAAATAATGATAATATTGCATTAAGTGATATATATGATATCCTGTTTAATAAATAAGCTTTTCATAGTATGTAATTATTCTTTTTCATGTTGTCCATTGCACCACAATCAAGGTATAGTATGCAATGTTTGAGAACTATATATTTTTACAGAATAAGTCATAGATGATGGTATCGTAATCTAGTCCATAATAATTAACTATGGGTAAAAAATAATCATTACATTAATCAATTCATTAGAAATAATTGTAGTTTTTAACAACGCTAAATTGTAGATAATTTTAAATTTTATCGAAATACTTAAACTTTAAAATTTTATTAGTTACCAAAAACTTTTAAATTTAAATTTTATTTTACGCGAATATTTACTGAAAAGCTTGGACAAAAACGAATGTATATATATTATATAAACAGGGAAAGGAGAACTTTTCATTTTATTTTGAATTTTAATTATACGTAAATAAAATATAGAGTAATAATAAATAAAATTAGAAAAAGTAACGTACAGGAAGAGGAATGTCATGTAAATAATAAACAAATTTTTGTTAAAAGAAATCTCGTAAATTATTTATTTATTATTCTTACATTCAGATATTATTTTGGGTAATGTTTTGATCAGGGGACAACATGCCAAAACTAGTACTACCTCTCGGTTCTTGTCTATAAACTTTTATACTGACCGCCTAGTTTCGGCTTTATAGACCAATAGTCTCATACCCATTAAAAGATTGACGCCCAAAATCTTTTTCATTTCATCCCTGTTGGTAGCAGTGTCCTATGTAAGATCCTTTTCTGCTTATTGTGTGCATGTAACTTAGTTTAAAATACCAGCAAATTTCTCAAATCTTGGAGTAATAACAACAAACTCCACTAGGCCAAAAATAATCTTCAGTGCAATTTCCTCAATAAATTCGTTTACTAATATACGTTTCTATCACCGTCATCTTCTGCGTCTCCAATATTTGATACTGGATCCGACAGGATATGTCGTTTAGCGCAGCTGCAATCACGTTATTTATAAATTGACGCACTTAATCTGGTTATCTTCCGCCTTAAATTTAATTACACTACTTGCATATTTAGTAAAGAACGCAATTAATAAAAATGGTACAAAAAATACCAGTCATATTCACGCAAAATCAAAAACCAGTATAGTAAACGAAATCTGAAAAAGAATGTAAAATCTAAATTTCAAGGAAAAACACAAGATAATTGTCGTTGAATGGGCGCGACGGGTAGTGTACTTGAACTGCCGACTTGAACCGCGGAGATGTTTCTGACCGATACACAAAAGAAACAGAAATTACCGCGGCGGCGGTGCGGAAAAGAAAAAGTAAAAACAAATTTGGATTGAAGAAATTTTGCCATCACAGTCGAAGAAAAACGCATAAACCACAAGCATTTACCAAAAAGACAAAAATATTGGAAATTGGTCTGAATTTATTAGAAAAAAATTATATAAATACAAAAGATCAAATACACGAAAAAATAGCCTTTCCAATTTGCTTGAAATGTTGTACATACGTTGCTGCTTATAAGGTAAGTCTACAATCGGAATAATTTTGAAAAATAATCGTTAATTTTGGAAATAGCGCATTTTAGATTTAAAAAAAAAACCTCAATTTTCTTCAAATCTTGCACATTATAAAAATTTATATCTGGTGTTGTATTAGTCCGAAACATATGAAATGTGACTCGTTTTGAAGTATAAGCTTCAAGGTTTCCAAGAAAAATAATCCTGAGACAACAGCGGGACAAGAAGGATCAAAGAGACATTGCGGTATCCTTCATCCTCGAATATTCTGAAAACGGTATTTTTATTTTTATTTTAGTTTTATATATATTGTAGTGTATTATCTGAACTACACTCAGTCAAAATTTCAGCTTGGCCTATCCAAGGATTCATATTCTATGATTTTTTTTTGTCTTTATTGTTCACTGGAAATTGTTCACATTGTAATACTTCCAGAAGAGAGATGATAATATGCACTAATTACGGTTACTTATGCCAACATTACTTCATGATTGTTTTGGCTCCAAATTATGCTCCATAACACAATTGACAGTTATACACATGCGATTAATGGGTTCATGCCTTCCATAGTTAGCCCTCGAAGTGTTCATACGCAGAAGGGGAGCACCCCTCACACAATGAACACTAACCCTAAAAGATACCTTTCCCAGGAGATCCGGAGAGTCAATATTAGAATTCAATAATTAGTGGATAAAAACAATGCCAGTAATTCTACGTCGCTTCTCCAAAGAGCACAGATTGACCAGCCTAAGACGCTCAAGGTAAAGCGGGAGAATTTGAAGGTCATTCAAAGGAAGGTCTCTAAGACGAAATTATATTGAACGGCTAATGTGAACAGCATAGAAAGGATTCCAGACCTGAGATGTAATTTCAAGCAGAGGTCTCACGAAAGAGTAATACAAAGTTAGTGCTACCTAAACTCCGTGGACCATCGCTTCACAAAACCCAACATGGAGTTGCCTCTACAGACAATATGGTTAATATGAGAGATAAAATCCAGTTTCAACACTAATATGATGCCCAAATCCTTAACAGACTACACACGTGAGATACTATTGCAGGAGAAAGTGTAGTCAAGCACAAATGGAGCATGGCTTCTAAAGAATGCATGACCTCACATTTATTTATGTTGAGCTTCAAATCATTCCCACAATGCCAGTCATATAAGACGTTCAGGTCCATCTGAAAGAAAACGCAGTCACTAATATTGCTTATAAATAAAAAGATTTTCATATCATCAGCATAGATTAAAATTCTGGAGACCTACAATGTCATCAATCAAGATGATGAAGATAAAGAGGCCAAGATGACTTCCCTGGTAAACCCGATGTAGCCTTTATGACTTTCGAACGGAGACCACGGAAAATCACTTGATAAGACCTGTCACTCTGTCAGACAAGTAGGAATGAATCCACTTCAGAGATAAAGAAAACGGTTCATGCACAAAAGGTTTAACCAATACTTAAAAGTTTTTGGTGTAACTACACATGTTGCAGTCCAAATGACAGTTATTAGAACTATAATTCGGAACGTAAACATTGCAAAAGACATTATGTTTATGTCCTTCTGTTAGTAGTGAATTTCTTATTAGAATTTTGTTCGCTATCTTCAATTGGGTATCGAAGAGAATTCGTTGCCTGTTTTGCTTATTTACTCATCGATGCATCCTTTTTGGTGGGTATTTTCTTTTGTTTAACCTTGAATGATGGCTTTTTCCTTAGTTCATGGCTTGTAGTTTAGAGGGTTTTAGACAGATGCACAAGTTATAACCACCCACATATGGCTCGTCCGTCATGCAATGGACCATGATAGAAACTCTCTGGAGTTCCCCACCAATAGGGTAATGACAGACTAATCTTGATCATGAAGCAGGGGGTGAAATGTCAAAAACCAAGCAAAACAAATGAATTGAAACAAGCTGACTTATTGCTGACGTCACGAATTTTTACAACGAAAGAAAGACGAAGACTTGGATTGGAACAGGCCCTAAAAATGAGACTTCTTGACTTCAGCCGTGCGTCAACATGAACATAAATGGAGAGAAACTGATAAACAAAACAGGTATAAAATACTTCAGGTAAAGAAGATAGAAAAACGAAATACGAATTCTGAAAAATCCCTTGCCCGTAACATAATTTTATTGGGTTGCCATTATATACTATACTACCGCACTATGGTTATTCTTGGAAATTTTTAAGTGCTTACTGAGTTTAGTGGAAATTTAACATCCCAGCTGTGATATTCTGG
>QYTT01083092.1:0-10848 GCA_006980735.1 Dasypogon diadema
TATTTTTAAATGTTTAAAAAGGCACTTTCTTCACAATTATTTCTTAAAAAATTGAAATTTTTCTCAAACACAACAAATTACTCCTCCCACAATTTTATTTTGACAGTTCTCATTTGCCTGCCCGAAAGTGATCTGAAAATTTTTCAGAGCAGAATTGGGCAGCCCAGCTCACTTTAGAGCAGGCTCGTTGAACATAGAGCAGGTCAGTTTAGAGCAAGTTAGAGCAAGTTTTTGGTCTCATTGAACACAGATCATGCTCGATTTGGCTCCAGCTCAACCTAGAGCAGCTCGTTGAACAAACCTAATGTCGTTAACCGATCACCAACGTTACGTTACTTTTTTAAATTGCCAATTCGCGTAAAGTCGAGAAATAATTATAAATGGGGAAGAAAGTAATGAACCTTCAATCCGCGCTTTAGTAAGAAATATGACTCCGCACATTTAAACACTTTCTTCGGAACTTCTTCCACTTGATTATTTTATTTACAATGGATGTATTGTTGTTCTTGACAGAAATATAACGATTACTGGTTCGGTGAGAACTAGTTGGCTAATTTTATGATTTCACTTTCAAAAACCTGTTCTCAAAACTGAATTATTCATATGTCCATAGGAAGCTCCACAGCACGTACCTACTGTAGACACATTTTCAAAAATTTATTATAAATGTTAGCCCACAGGTTTTTTTTTATCGGCTGTAATATATAAAGGAATAGAGTCACACGTATATAATTTGATAATATTCAGCTGACAAGTAAGTTTTGTCGTTTTTTAGGGAAAATTCAATTTTATATATATTTAATCTTAGAAAGAACACTAACTAATGACATATTGGATATTCCTCCATCTATTAGGTCATTAATGCCGGAAGTAAATTTTGGAATTCTTTTCTATTAAAGAAGTTTTGCATTGACAGACACAGGTGATAGTCAGTTAGTGGTGTATAACTTCATACCCAAGTTCCTGCAGATTCTGCTTTATCTTTGAAGCCACATGAGGTCTGGCATTTTCATGTTGGAAAACAATACCTTTCCGATTATATTGTGTTGGAAGAAGTTCGCGTATTTTCGCATCTAAGCAAGTTAATTAATTACAGTAGAGATCTGGCGTGATATATTTGCCCCGAGTCCAGCCACTCCCAGTGACAATTTGCAACCTCACCAAATGCAAAGCATCAGCTTTTGTTGGTACAAATTGGCCTTCACAAGGATAAGAGGCACACTTCCTGGCACTACCTTGTCTTTTTTCAGACTACATTGTTATACATAATTCACTTCTCGTCACCAGTAATCAGGCGATTCAAGAAGAGTTCATATTTCTGTCGAGCAACCAATGAGGAAGCAACCGAATAGACACCACTTATAGACAAAGCCAAATTTGTTCAAGTGGCCTTAACGCCTTAACCTCGCTCCGATTTCCCTAGTGACCAATAATGGTCCTTAGGTCTGCTGGATCGATAGTCATCTTAAAGGCTCTTGTCATCTGACCCGTCTTTGGACCATACACACTTCACCTTTAGATAATCCAAAAACCGAGCCTAAATTTTTATGGGCTTCCATCGCCTTATATACCACTCATTACTCATAAAGCAGAGTGCTGGAAATGAATTTTATGTTCATTCAAAATAAATATTTATTTTTCAAAATTTAAAAATAGAAAAAACGATTCCAATTTAAAAATTCAAATTCAATAATATTAGCTTTCGATTGCTACCAAAATCATCCTGCTGAGAACGTCTTGGCGGAAGTGGAGGTTCCGACTCCAGGGGCCTCAGTTTTAAAGATTCCAAATGGCCCCAAAGACGCTTTGCAAAAATCTCATCATTAATATTGATTTCTTTCCCCCAATTTTTATTCCTTCTTCTGAAAAACGGCATTAGATTTTCGCGAAAAATCTCAATTAGAAAAAAATGCAGAAATTTTTAACAAAACTACTATCTTTCATTATAATTTTCCCACTTTTTCCCTCCAAACGCTTCTATCTCATAAGTTATTCGAGATTTTCTCGAATTTTCAGCACAGAGCGATACAAAATCCTGAAACTAAAACTAATAAAATAATTTGATTTGTTCATGAAATATTATGCTTGAAAGTGCCGCGGTCTAACAGACCCAAGCCTGCATAAGTAAAGGGTTATTTTTATAGTCTGTGTAGCAAAGATAAAGAATGTTTTACTTACGTGTCTACAAAAATATATTTTTTGTATATATTTTAAAAACTAAAAGTGAAACATGATCGACGTGGATTTTATGGCAAAAACACCGCCGAATGGGACACAACAGTAGGCACTGTCGTCTTGTTGCAGTGGTTAACCGAACTTGAGTCAAGCATGATACCCTGTCGACATAAGGCATACATGCAAGAGTTATCCGAACTGTAAGAAGGCTGGACAAAATCTTTCATCAAAAACGAACGTCAACGTCAATATCCATTGCTGATTTGTTACAATTCCTTTTTATGTTTGCTGTCGATTTCCGATTTGGATCGATCGATTTACAGATTTGGAATCTCATAAAAGTATCCTTTTTACTTTGTCTTTCATTTCATAAAAACTTTTGCCTTGAAAATTCATTGCTTCGATAAAAATGTATTCTAATTCGTTATATATTTTTTTTTTGAATTAGAAGAAACGGAATCATATGCTCTTCTTCTTGCAAAATATTCTAACCTTATATCATGATAGTCAGGATTGTCAGGATTGATTGACTCAAAAGTAAAAATAGACTCATCGATCGACTCTTTATTTTGATCGACTAAAATTTTGAGCATACTCAGAACACTACCACTGCTTGGGTCCGATCAGAGGAGAGTCCGCCTAAGATTTGAGTCTACTCAAATTTCAATCCGCTCAAGATTAAGCATGGATAGTATCAGCGGGTAATGGTTATATTTTCATTGAATCTGGGCATGCTAGTTTGACAAAACAATAACATTTTTTAAACTTTTCTGCTTCACGCCAAGTTCGATGATCATAACAACGGTCACAGTTCTTTTTCTATCTTCGCAGCATTTGCTAAAAAACATCATGTAAATATTCTCCTTCCTTTTCCCGACATGTAGTAGAAAATTCTACCGCTTCGAACAATAAAGCTCTCCAAATGAAAATCATTTTGAGAAACAAATAATGATTTATTGTTGCGCGGCACTCAGAGGCTTGATATAATTAATTAAACTACCAGAAAAAGATTGCAACGGATCGATCTAGCAATTTAGCTACAGCAAAAGTTAGTGTTTTAGTTATTTGTGATATTATTTTCACCTCAGTTATACTGAACATAGACTACTAAACAGAATTCAAACTATCAGCTAGCACTGCGCCTTGGTGATTTATATGTTTGTTGATGGCTAGAAAAGTGAAGCAGTAAGCTATGAAAAACTAAAGATCACATATCTCGGCACCTGTGAATAAAAAAATTTCGTTTATGTTTATAATAGCAATCAAAATCCACCGAAACATAAATAACTGACAGCCAGCGAAAAATTGCCTATGAGACAAATACCAAATTTTTGATCGTTTAGCACATTCGCGTAAAATAAATCAGTTCTGCGCAATTTCACGTTTTTTCGTCAGCATTTTCTTCAAGCAAATTAATGTTGTTCTAAAATTTCTGAACAACGTTCATAGTCATTTGATCAGGTTCATAATTTCACGGGGAAAACTATGTTTCTAATACTTTTTTTTTATTGTTTAGACCAAAACATTACTCTGACATTTGTTTTATGGACAGATACACAAGTGGACAGAATTGATATCACATTAAATTTAAATTTAAGCATTTCACTTTGAATATGTAGTCGGGAATAAAATTCGTGTAGGTGGCAATTTTACATTGAAATGAGATACGGTAAAAATTTTAAACGCTATACAATTCTATATGCAATGATGGTATTAAAATTTTCCACAACCAACCGCGACAGTGCAGACATAATTCATGTTTTGCTGTTGTATAACAGTTTTTAAGCACAACAGCAGCAGAAAAATGTTATCGTTTGTGAATATCTAAAATGTTGAGATTTAATAATATTCATTACGGGTTTAACTGAAAAATAATTGTGATCTGTAGAATATGTAATTACGATCACATAGAGCTCTACAATTTAAAAAGCCAAGGGAAATTTTGAAGAAAGAATCACTAAAAACTTGGTTATACCAAATTTTAGAAGTTCTCCGTACACAGAAAGAGCTGTAATACGATCTGAAGGCCGAGGAAAAAGAAAAAACTCCAATAAGATATAGAAGTAATGATTCCTTGTCGGATTAAAACTATTGAACTAGCTCAAATAGAAGATCTAGTACGCTATATTTACTGCAAGCATTTAAGTATGTGTAGGGAGAACGCAAATTTATCCCAGGTTTTCTACACTTTGAGAATGTGCAGCAAAATAGACCTTTAAAATTAATTCCACAAAATTGAAATTAGGAGAACAAATCCTGGGGATTCATAGGAAAGACTTTAGGAGTAGAAATGATTTTTCTTCCATGCAAGATGTTTAGTTACATTTAAACTTGAGGAAGGGGATGACATTTGTAAATAATTCTTAGAAACTACTGCGCCATCAAATTAAATTTAAATGACATTTATTTATCGCACTTAGAGCTTCTAATCTAATCTGAAAACGTGATTACATTAAAGTACACTAACTTGAGGGCTTGATTTCAGATCTACTTGAGAATTAATCGAAAAATGTAGTGAATAGCTAACGATTTGTTTCTAGCGTTTTCGCCTATATGACCTTAACAAGGGTAAGGCAAAATACAAAAACGCACAGCTGTAATTATACGATTTTAAAGCAAATCAACCGACCTTGAAAGCAAACCCTATTAAAAGAAATGTGCAGTGGGTTTAAACTGCATACATCTCTCCTCTCGCCCAAATCAATTCATGAGAATTTAATGAGTTTTTATGTAAAGGCAGTCAATGAATAATTTGTTTTTAATTCGTGTCAGTGTGGTACTAAAGAGGATAAAAAAAGATCACAATAACCAATTAGAAGTTAATTTATTCCTCTAAAACAAAAAGCAATTCTTAGCAAAGGCCTGAAAATAAAAATGATCGTGATGTGGTCACGTTTTTTTCTGAACTCGTGTAAACACCGCACGTCATTACCACATGTACGGGCTCCAAACGTAATGGACTGAGTTTGGAAGCTCTCGGAAAATAGTGCAAAGCCGGTGCGGAAAAAAACAAAAAATATGTTACCCGGCACGGCATCTAACAGACTTGCCGAGAGATGCCCCAGTACGTTACGCAATTGCTGACTCTTCTAATATTCACCATCACCAGCAATCGTAAGCAGTTCCCCGGCTATCAGACAGATAATAAGGTGCCTATCTGATATTTTTACGCGAGGTGATCTTGTGCAATTTGAAAGCATGAATTGCGCAGGGTACACTGGTTCTTTTGGGCGATGTCTGGAAGGAATTGAGGGGAGTGAGCGGAAGTCAACCGGGTTCGGTGGGATTCTCACCTCTCTGGAGAATAGAATGAAATTATCCCTCATTAGCAATTCAACAGCAACGGACAGGCAGATTTTCTATCGGGCCGTGTTTTGTAAAAGGCGGACGGGAACCGGTTTCACGCACAGCAATTAAAGCGAGAGGGACAATAGATCTGTCATAATTTTGTTTGCGTAAATAAAAGAGAACAAAACACTTCCTGAAGACCCGAAGGCGACTAAAAATTTTCACGATTACCACTAACTAAGAACTCACCCAATGACTCCCCTTCCATACTGGTATCCCGGCGGTCGCCACGGACAACCTTTATGCTTCCCAATTAGCTTCTCGCGGTTCTTGTTCATGTTGTATGTGCTGGCCTTGTTGTCAACTGTGCTACCAGCTTTCCTCCTTGATGGGTTGTAATAGTTGCGCTCGTGTGCAACAATTTTTTCACGATCGGCTGAATTTGGCATGGAATCACCACCGAAATGTTGCAGAAGAAATACTGTTGTGGGATCCCTGCTAGTGTGATGATGGTTTCCGTTATTATTACTGTTAAAAGTGTTCTTCTGTTGCTGCTGCTGATGCTCTAATTGCTGTTGCATTTCAGTTGAATTTGTTTCCCAAATTGCAAACCAAGTTCGTAGTGCTGGGCCTTGCTGTTCCTCTTGAAACCAACCCACGAATGGATCCATTCATGCAAGTGTGGGTGACGGTCAAGAGATTTTTTTGTGCAACAAAATAAAATCTATCACCTTTCTACTTTTAATTCCCTTCTGAATGAAATTAGCTCAGTTTTTCCGATTATCAGCAGGAGTAGAATGTGTCGCTGCCGCTTGGGGCTGGTACTGCAGCTCAACCTGTCAAAAATTGAAAACGTAGCCAATCAGTGAAGCCGACAGTATTTGTAGCTGGCGCTGGCTCTGTAACTCACTTCCCAAAATTCTAACTATTAGTGCGCGCCAAACGCGACATTTCTGAAAAAGTTTTTTTTAACTGATGGTTCCAAATGCAAAGTTTGATCAAAATCGTATGGAATCAATAAATATTGTGGGAATTATCACATCCACATTAGAAAAATCTTAAGAAGCAAGCTTCAATAAAAGTTCATTTGCCACTTATTCACACCAATGCACAAGAGTATGCACATCTCTTTTCGTTCACCACAAACACTAGGAAGTTCTCATTGTTCCTGCTCTGCTCGCACCAAATTGTACTTTCACGGATCTATCATTTGCACGAATTGCTGAAAAATTTTCGCAATGGAATGTTTCTAATCACATTAACGACACTTCCGCTACACTCCACACCAATTAATGGTAATAAACTGCACTTTTTTGCTAATCAGCGCCGGTGTTTAACCACTTTTTAACCAGTCAATCGCCACAAATGTACAAACCACGCTCCAACCTGTGCCGTAAATGGTTTCTTTTCTCTCGGTCTCGGGATTTTCTCTCTAGAATTAAGGCAAATTTTGTGCCAGTGCGGGCATCTCCTTCTCATAGACTAATTGGAAAGAGAACAAGAACTGCCAGTGTTGGTATCTACATTCTTCCAGAATGTTCATTTGGTCATGTTCCTAGGAATCTATTATTACAATTAAGCATTTATTTTGTGGTTAGGTTTCAGTCTTAGCTAATAAATGTACAGTGTCTTCAACTTGTTCGAGATTGAAGTAATTGGCGGAAATTTTAAAATAAAATCAGACATCATTTTTATATTCTATTTATTTACTATATTTTATAATTCTTATTAGAAAAACGTCATGTAGAATAGCCCACGTCAATAGAGAATTGTGATAAATAAATACTATTTGAAAAATCCTATTTTAATTCTTATAAACCTTACATTCGAATAGGGAGTTCTTGAAATTAATTTTGTGTTACGATTTTAACATAACTTAAAATATATTTTATGAAATTCATTAGAATATTGCCATATCTGTGTTTTTTAATGGATTTAGCTATCTTTAAACAACAACTTGGGAAATTTAACCTTTTAAAGTCAATGATCCAACCTAATAGTATATGCTTTGTCAAAACAGGAAGACTTTATTTTAACATTTACCTAAATTCAACGATATATAAATAAAGGATAAGTTAATCTGTTATCTCATTTAAATATAAATTTGTAAGAAGTAAATAAAGTGATATTGGCATGATACCATGCGAAGTTGGCTTTACTTTAATTATTGGGAAATTTTAAATTTCCCTAGAATTGAAAGGTTGAGAAGTGAGTGGTTCAGAAAAATGCACGAGAGCGCATCTAATAAAGTTTTTCATCAAAAGTGAATAACTACATTTTGGAGATTTTGAGATAGAAGTTAAAGTCAGTATAAAATACAGTAAATTAGAAAAAGCAATGGAGATGTAAGAAATATGGATATTGTGTTGTCATTTTAAAGATTAGACCACTCTTGCTTCTACCTTATTCGTGCGTAGATAACAACTTCAACAGTAGTTTCCGTGTGTTCCATAAAAAAGAATACATCAACCTTTTTAAAGCGTGTTGATCTACTTAAAGCCAGGAATAAAAGATTTAAAATTGATCATGAAAATGTCTTCTGATTTGTCTAAAATCAGAACTGTAAACGATCAAAAATCTTAAATCAGATCGAATTTTCGTCTCTGGTATTTAGGGCAGATCAGAAAATTTATTGATCTAACTTTGATCTACATAATTTATTTATGGTTCAAGAAACCTTTCTGTACTTTTATTGATGAATTAAATCAGATGGCATATTCTCAAAATTTCCTAACATTTTCACAATATTGCTCATTGATCCATTATTTACATCTATTTCATACATGACTGACAAAGTCTGTGTTTTCGGCTAACTGAAACATCACAAATATTATTCCTATTCGAAAAAAAATCCAATCCTTAATCTCCTAATTATAATATTATATTATTATAGACCAATAAGTCTCGTCTCTTCCCTGTTGAAAGTTTTCGAGAAACTGTTATATTGACAAATCTAGAAACACTTATTGACAAAAAATAATTTGCCGCCTATCAGCAACGATTTCGTCCTTACTGCTGCGATACAGGCCTTCTTGAAGTCACTATAGTCTTATTTACTCCTTCTTGATTTTTTTGATGGCTTTCGACAGAGTATGCTACGAAAGTAAGCGGTAAGCGTAATTAAAAATTACTTTTATTAAGTTTTACAAAGGATTACCATGGACAATGATATCTGTTCTGCACTTCTTCCCTGCTTAGCGGGAGTCCTCAGTGTTCAATACTACGACCACTACTTTTCACCATTTATATTAATGACATGCGGACTGTTCTACGTCAAGTGGATTAGGTTAGGTTGTAGTGGCGGCCACTCAAAAATCACAATCAGCCTCACTTACACCTAAAAAATCGTCGGTTGTGATATTTTATATTATATAACATGGAACCTCGATTGACCATCACATTACGATAATTGCTATTGGATAATTTTCCGGAGTGGATTTTAAGCGAGAAGAATGATTAACAAAGATTAACAAAGTCGCTCAACCAAGATGAAGTGGCCTACGATATGGCTATTAGGGGCTTACCAGGATAGACAATAGAGAAAATGAAGAAATCACTTAGAACGCGCAAATGGAACAGAAAAGGAGAACAGGTTTTCCTCGAAGATTATCCGTAAAAGGTTGACGATGACCGTAAAGCACTTCAGATTAAAACTAAATTTTATAATTTCATGGTACCGAAAAGGATTTACCGTATTTAAAGATGGTTACCAAAATAGAATGGGCTTTAAGACGAGTCGATATTCGATACACAGGCGATCCTACTAAATCGCTTCATAGTTATTTAGAAACGACCGACGAATTTTGAGACGACTCTCATCAGCTTTGATCTGGTTCCAGATGTACCCATAATTACGTGTACTTTAACACATTAAGATATTACAAGTTTTGGCAGTGTTACCCAAAATTTTTGTAGTAAAAGGATAAAACTGTCCCATTGTTTGGGTCAATTTAACCCAATTTACGTTTAAGGAGTTATTCTTTTGTATAAGCATTGAAGCACTGTTATCTAGAAGAAATAAACATGTATGTTCTATTTATTTTTGTCTTTTATTTAGGAATTTGACTTTTTTCATTCTCCATGATTTTCGCTTTAAATAATATCGCGGGTGCGATTTATTAAAAAGCAAGCGGAAATAACACGCTGCGAAAAAATTGCATTCGAAATTCGAAAATATTGCTAGAAACGAAATTATTTCGAAAAGGCTGAGGGAGGAAAATTACATGCGAAAATCTCCGCAAAAAGAAATCTGCAAATAGAAAGCAGCGAAAAAATTTATTTGAAATATTTGCGGCGAAATAAAGGGGCTCTTTTGTTGTAAAAGACTCGAATAAGTCTATACGAGATATAAAGCCCTACGTCGGCTACCAAATTATTCCATTCTCGCCAACTAACACAAATCATAGATGGAACAAATTCCTCCAGATTCCAATTATTTTACTCCTTTTCCTCCAGAACTCAGAATTTCATGCCTTTTTGTGTTTTTTTTCTTTCCTTCTTTTTTATTTTCACTTTTCAGGATTTACTACTTTTTGGTTTATTTTCTTTGAAGGGTGTAATAAAACTTGTGCAGCTTCCAACCGCCGGTCTCTCCAAAAAAAAAGTGAAGAGAGCCCCCTCGATCTTCTCGACACTTTACTTTTTGGCAAGAAAATTTTCAATACAAATTTATATATCTATTTTTTTTTTGATTCCTTAACATATGAAATACAATATGAACATTATATCGCTAAGATTTCTATTACAATTTCTTTTTTTGATTTCAAATTCTAAAGAGAAGATTTGCTATCCCTACAAATAAAATTTCCAACTATTATCTTAATACAGTTTGCAGCCATCGTTTCAAAATTCCATTTTACTCGGCAATTTCGTATTCAGAAAAAAACCTTTAAGAATGATTTGCTAAAGCTTTAAGAAATTCCTTTTATTTTTAATAACCTAAAGCCTTTCCTAAATGCATTTAGGACATTTTGCAACTGTACACCTCAATGTACAATATAAAAACTCCAAGAAATTCAACTTCACTGCCCAATGTAAACAAAATGCACCCTTATATCACTTCTGTTAAAATTCCTTAAGTTTTATATTGCGCGTACTTTTAAGGTTTCATGAAACTTTTGATAAGTTAACGAAAGATGGGTTATATTGATTGCTCAATGCTATAATGCTTTGATAGTTTCTTTTTGAAAATGAACAGTGAAAGTTAATGAAGGCTCAAAATTCGTTACTGTACAGAGGTTTGCAACCATATCATCGACTCTTAAAAGAATTGAAAATTGAATTAACTATAAATAAATCAAGAAGAAAATTAAAGTTGGATTAAACATTGCATATGGAGTAACTTTCAAACGTGTGCTTAAATTTTATACCAACTTGAAATTTCAG
>QYTT01083093.1:0-17636 GCA_006980735.1 Dasypogon diadema
AATTTCTTCATATGAAGACTGTTTATTGCCGGAAAATTCAAATCTCCCTATCAAGATCAATAAGTCGCATATAAGCGACGTTTTAACATAACAAACGACGGAAATTTGCATTATTGAACTGCAATTCTTAGTGAAATTGAATTCAGGCAACGGGAGACATCCGCATATTTCGCTTGTCCTGGAATTTTATTAGAACGACATTCACCATATGATTCATAGGATTCACTTAAGCTGCTCTGAATGCCAAACAGATGATGCACTCAAGATTTTATCATTCGCCCTTTCAAGTTAGAAAGTAAACATACTGCAAGCTGATAGAGCATATAAGCAAAGCTGTAATTCGTGGACCAAACTGAATAGTAAACATTTGGCTGTGTTATGGAGGTTATGCAGAGAGATTTCCTGAAGTGTGGTATGGCTCTTATTTCACTGTCACAAAGGAGATAAATTAAAACGTAATGAAAGATTGGATTGAGTTTGGGAATCTCAATTGACATGTGATAGAATTGGCAGTAAATTATTATTAATTGTAAGGAAAAAAATTAAATTTGACCCCTGCATTATATGTGACAACTGTCCCGGATTTTGGATTTTTCAACACCTGTAATTGTTAACAGGTTAACAAATTTCGAAAGCTCCTGTGTATTAGTATCCAGATGAAGATGCATTATGTTTGATGTTCCTAATAAGATGCGTGTCAATCTCTTTATTTAAAGAATAAGGGGAAGATCTATGGTGGCTTGTGCGATTTGTGTCTTGATGAAAGTCAGATTTTTTTTTTAACGAGAGTTTGAAATGCTCAACCCGTTGAGAAAAAGGTATGATGTGCTCGATTATTATCAGTGGCATTATCGCGGAATCAAGGTTGCCGTCGTTAGAAAAACTATGAATTGAATTGAAAATGAGAGATAAAACATCATTAATGAAAAATAGCAAAATAGTGGGAGACAATACAGAACCTTGCGATATACTGGCATTGATATTATAAGAGTTACAGATGATACCGTCCAAAGTAACACAGATGAAACGATCAGAAAGTAAATTTTCAATCCAAATGAGAAGAGATTGGTCCGGACCAAGTGCTAGTATTTTTTCTAAAGAGCAGAATACCATACACTGTCATAGGCTTTCGAGTGCAACCATCCTCGACTCACCGAAATTATGCTAGCATTCGGTAAAAAACGTTATTAGGGTGATTAGTTTCGAGGTATTTCATTAATTGCGCATTTAGAAGTGTCTCAAGGGCCTTAAACCCAACTGCAATTCGTCATATATTCAATTGAGATTGCCAACGAAATTGAAATGTAATTGAGAAGGAATTACTCCGGAATTACAAGTCGATTTTAATTTTGTCGATTCCTTCTCAATTCCTTCAAAAAGGGAGTATAAGCTAAATAGTATTAAGGCCAAAAATAGAGAAAAAATTTAGCCCATTTTCTAACACTTAAAAACAGAACTAAAATAAAACATTGCATAACATAAAAACGAATGCATACAATATGTGTCAAATTATGTAATTTTATTTACATAATAAGATATAAATAATATTTATAACAAACACCCTTGAGAGATTCAAGGACCCTAGAATTACATTATAGTTCATTAAGCAAGGCCTTGCTAAAATCTCTATTTTAAGAATTTAAATCTTCTCTCCCTTCTTGGAATAAAAGTACGGAAAAATATCTTATTACATTAGTTAATGCTTCGATAAATATGACTTTACATTAGATTGGATGAAGTCAACCAAACGTATCATGCTTTCATTGGTATTACGAAGCAAACACACTCATATTTTTTGGGATGCTACCCTTCGGATCTAGATTTCACATTACATGTATAAAATTATTTTCACTTCAGTTCTTTCAACGCTTTCAGTTTGTTACAAGGAAACATTTCTCCTCTTGAAGATGTCAACAAATATTTCCTTATTTATTGGAGAAAATTAGGGTTCAATAAGTTCATCTATTGTTTACGTTCGATCTTTTTTTTGTATTAAGATAGTAAGATAGTGAAAGTTATCATTTTCAATCCCAGTTTATCTAAATTTACTATATATATATGTATTATATAAAATTAAACGCAACCTTAGATGAATTTTCAGACCTTACAAAATTTCGTTGAAATAGTTTGTTATCAAATTATATGTATTTTATTTTCTGCACTGTAGAAAATATTAAATTGTAAATATACTGAGCTTGTTTTGAAAATATATCCCAAATTAGGATTGAGTCCTTTACATGACACATATATAGGATGTAGGGCAAAAGGCATTCCACAACAGAAATAGTATCCAGCAACTATAAGAAGAACACAATATATGTTAAAAGTGAAGGAGAGTCTGTATTTTTAATACCACTGTATTTACCTGCACCGAGATCTCTACTGATTTTGGCCATGATACTTGTAACGATGGCCGTACTGCTGCATTGAAAGCATTTTGGGAAGATTTTGAAAGGAAATACTCCTCTGTACGGTTTGAGCGCAATCAATAATAAAAACTTTTGTAAAACCGAAGTATATTTTCTGCTTTTAACTACTCAATTTAACCAATCAAAAATACTTTTATAAAACATTTTTGCCTTTTCAATAATTATTACAGAATTACACCAAGAATAACAACTTGGGGGGGGACTCGGATTGGGGTACCGTCCAGGTCTGTTATAGCCTTAAACCGCCACTACCCTTAAGGGTCAACAGCAACCAAATATACGCATTATGATTTCTAGATAGGAGTATTTGATATTGATGAAAAATTCCTAATTTCTCAATGTGGCTTGGCGCATATTGAACGTAGCACAGACGAGTGCAGTTAAAAGGAAAGTGTAGGGAAAGTACTCGCTTGGCCTATTCCTCGGCTGCGGTCAATATGCGATTCACCTTTTAAAAACTTTTAATACAAAAACGTTTACTGTGCTGTGCTACGTTCAATATGCGCCAAACCTTATTTCGTTTAGGAATATTTACGTTATAGTAAAGTTACATATACGTCACATGTAAACTACTCACTGTTCACTTTAATTTTGGGACGCGCTTAGAATGTGCTCGATTCCAATTACCAAGTTCTCTGAACTATTCAGATTGAAAAACCAAAGAATTTTTAACTTGCGTATTTACAAAGGAAATTTTGACTAAATTATAGATTATAATCTAACTGATACTTGCCAAACACTATCCATATCCACACACACACAGCAACCAATATCTTCCTGTGCTCTAGAACTGCAGTTCATGTGAATATTTTAAAGAGCAACTTTTTCAGATTAAATTTAAATTGCAGTATGTCCATGGGCTAGAATGAAGATAAACACATCCATGAAAGTAGGACCATACAAGTTGTAACTTTGTTTGAGAAACTCCTCTACCATAGGTTAAGGAGTTTCGATACTTTATCCTCAGATTCGGGCAATGAAATAAAGCCAATTTTCCTGCTAATATTTGTTTTGAACGAAAACGGAAAATTTGAAACTACTTCAAGGTTACTTCAATTGTAAAACTCCAAAATTTTATATTAAACAAAACTATGTACTTCATTCTCTACGTCACGTCCTTGAAATAACTTTGAAGAAAAAATTTTCCCCGGCAAGGTGTTTGAAAATCACGCGCCTTATTTATTCAAATTTTAAGAAAAACACTGAAATTACTTGTTGTCTTTCGAAAACTCGGCAATTTACATTTTGTTTACACATAAAATTTCATTGCCCGGAGCATACAAGCGAGGAAACACCAAACAAGCGCTATTCCTGGGAGAATCTAGAAGAGGACCCAAATTTACAGAACAACTAAATTTCCAAAAATCAGTTAAACTTTTCTCATACTTCCCTCCAATTTAAAACTTTTTTAATTGCATTTAACGTTTGCAAGCATAAAAGTTCAAAAACATTATGTCAATAAATTCAACTACATTACAAGAAAAAAGTTTGAGATGAAAATTCCAAAGTTTTTTAATCTCTCTAAGTCGAGGAAGGTTTTTCATCACGAGCCTAAGGACCTTTGAGTGTGCACAGTGGGGACTGAATGCCTTTCTTGCGGTAATTTTAGTATTAATAAATTCAATCCTAATATGAAAGGAGAGGAAGCGATATCGCAGATTTTTCTACTTTTAAATTAAATTAGCAATCACTGTGAAATTTGTACGAAGGATACTAAGAGTTGACTATAACGTGCTTTCGAAAATATACGATTATTAGAAAGTTAGTTAAGGCGACTTTGTTTGAAGGTTAATTAAGTAGAAAGTTCGATATGCTAAAAAGGAATTATGATGTAATGTGCTTTTCTGGTTAGATATGACTTGTCACAAAATCCGTACACGTAATAAATATCAGCATATTTGCCGCCAAGGTCAGGCAGGTGAACCACCTTCTTTATCTGGAAAACACGTAAACAGGAAAACAGGACGAAAATCCGTCATTTTGGATTTTGTGCTGACGACATCGATGGCGCTGGTATTCCGTTAAGTTTGGCGGTGACTGTAAGTTTGAGTGCATTCGGTTGGCGGCATTGTTTCCCTGGTATCAGATGAGTTGTTTAAGTGTTGTATGAGTGTGACGTCATGGCCATGATAATGCGTCAGATTGCGAAATTCTCACGCGTCGTTAAGATTAATTCAGATTTTGATGATGCCTCAGATTAAGCCAAATTGCATTTCTTGGTCCTGAAAAGGATCTTCCATGTCCTAAAACTAAAAAATAAGAGTATTTTCGAACTCTTGACTTGGGAAACTTTCCTTTTCTGAATAACACTTTTGTTTATCCTTTTTGCTGAAATGACCTTCCACATCCCAGAAATGAAAAATACGGTTATTTTCAAACTCCTGATCCTGGAAAAATTTATTTTTCGAATAGTACTTTTTTATCCTTTTTGGTTATGAAAAGAACTTTCCACGTCAGGACTGCGATTGCGAAATTCACTTGGAATTTGTTAATTTGATACCTTTAAACTTGTTTACATCAATAATTTGGAGATGGATCCTTATCAGTACTTTTGTTTATGTGGGAATTGTATCAATACTTTAGCTTAGGTTATTCAGAGTTGTCAAAGTTGTCAGAGTGAGATTTATATAGAAGATCCATACCAAATATAATCGGCATTTTTGTAATAGCCTGTTTACAATACCAGTATCGTATTTTTCCAACTACATACTATAAAGTCTACTTCCCTGAGCTGTTCAATAATGGATGCAATTTCATTGTTGTAGCTTAGTGGATGTGTGAATAGGTGTAACAAAGTATTCACCTTCTCCCTCCTCCTCATTTTTCTCCCCTACAAGTGATGAATGATACTCTCGAAATGTACTGGGGTTCGGCTCCATTTTCAGATACTTTCTTCCGGGGGAGTCATCATTGTTTCAACGTCATATTCTTCTGTTGCCACGTACTTTGGTTCAGCTTTATTTTTATCAATCGGTTCATGTTTGAATTTGGCCACTAGTTCTTTGAGAGGCCTAGCCATTGTCATTAAAGTTTCTTCACGTTGAGCTTCAATCCCTATTCTACCCCTCTTCAGGACTTTGTGTTTGCTCCGTGGAGTATCTTACAAAATCTTCCTATCCATGCTTCCAAACATCTTTCGAACGGCTTCCAAACAGCTTTCACCAGGTTTAGAACAGCGTTTCGACTATTCGGACAATTTGATCTTTTTGTGGAAGCATCAGGTGGTCAACATTTGCGTCAGTCAGAAACTTCGTATTAACTGTCAGACAGCGCCTTATTAAAAACTACAAGTATTTCTACTCCAGTCGTACAACAAAAGTTGGTATCAAACAATTATTGAATGCAGTACCATCTCGACAGTTCTATCTATTTGCTACTCAAGCTACAATACATCCTAGAAAAATTTTTTAAAAACATCCGCCTGAGCTAGTTGTTTACAAACATTTCCAAACCAAACATTTCGGTGGAAAGGCTGACAGGACGGAAACTATAAGACTTTTCGAGTTGAATTCTGATAGGTTACAATTTATTCATGAAAACAAAAAATAATATAGAGATTGATAGGTTAAATATGTAAATCTCGAATGGGATACAATTTCGTACATACCTATTAGATTATATACCCAAATCACGTATTTCGTAAGCCTCCAAAGCTTATTTAATATTTATTATTCATTTGGATAAAAGTGCTATTTTGCTTCGATTTATTACATCATTTACGCTTCCAAGGTACACTCTAGAGGCTTTAACAGAGGTCTTTTCACTTAAATCAACTTTTCAGTATCACATCATAACAAGCCTAAATGATGAGATTTTCCACTGCAACTGGATCTGCACTTCAAATTTCATTACAACTACATCGACCCAAGGCTACAGACCCCAACATTCATCATTCGCAATCCTGGGAAAAGTGTGAGATCCTTGTTTGTAATGAAAGTGCTTCAACTGTTTATCAAGATTGATTTAAGCAAAGTTTCGCCTACATGAATCCTGCCAGCCATCAATCAATGTCCCAGAATACCTAGCGTACTATTGGGAACAACAATTTCAGCAGACGAGGAGGCGCCCCCGCCAGTTCTTTGATAATTGGCTTAATTTGGTGATATGTTTTCCTTTCACACGTGAACTTGATCTTTAAAGTTGCCAAGGAGTTCTGGATTTTACAGCAGAGAAATTGGACGAGATTTTGTAAACAGCTCCGTTATTAAAACTGGGTCAAAAGTTTGAAGTGAACATCGTTAGCATGATTTTATGTGCAAAGTTGAGCCACATATCAAAATAAATGGACGATAACTTTGCTCCAGCCAGGTTTTCATTTTCTGTTTAATGAAATCAAATAAGGGGCTATTGGATACTTGAGCATTGTTATAATCTATTTACGGATTAATTAGCTTTCAAATGGTCCTTGGCAGACATCGGAATTGCTGTTGGGTAAGAAAAAAACAACCTCCTTCTTAGGACTAATTTCATATTTTTTGATAGTACAGATTCCCTTGTTATTTAATACTGGTAGCAGCAGAAAGAGCTTATTTAAAATTCCACTGTCGTAAATATCTTATAAATTCCTTAGAACAGTGAAAGGAAGGAAACTATTTTCACATACTGAAAACCTCAAAAGTGCACTGCTGCATTCTAAGAATTATTACAATTTTTACAAATAAATCTTTATTTAATAACATCTATATATTATTTTTAACAAATTCCAAGCTTTTTATGTCAGGCTAAAAGTAGACGAATATTCTTATCTCACTTTAAAGGACTTTCATCGTCTTCCGTACTTTACTGTCTTATTGCTTGTTAAAGATCAGCACAATTGATTTTTAAATTTATTTTCTTTCTCTTTCCCTGTATAATGCAGCTTAAAAAATATTGAAGCGTGCATGTTATTTTTTGCCGCCTGAAAGGCTTTACATAAAAACTTTGCTTTTACCCCCCACGCAATAAACAAAAATCCCAAATACTCTACAGAAGGGAATACCATCAAAAAATATACGCATGATAAAAATCCCATAAACACAGTACCTTTTCGTGACAAGGTGCCATACCTAACTTGGGATTAGTAAAACATGATGTCTTCCCCTAATACTTCATTTTTCTTTGCAGGATTTATAGGCTCCCTACCAAGCGGATTCCTTATCAAGGAGCGGAACACACTGCTCTCACAATAGGCGATCTTAATTGCGAGGAACGTACTGTCGTACCCTTTCACCAACTCCGTTTAAAATATCGAAACCTTAAGCTGGTATTAAGAAAATTAATGGGGATTTTCCAACGATATCGTCTTTCACAGGCAAAATAATTTCTTGATAAGGGCATTAGGAAATATGCTTGGTTGGCACCATTTCTACGAAAAATTGAGAGGACCATACGGAAGAAAGAAATGTGTTTCTAGCAAATAAGAATTTA
Organism: Dasypogon diadema; assembly: GCA_006980735.1. Lineage (NCBI taxonomy): Eukaryota > Metazoa > Arthropoda > Insecta > Diptera > Asilidae > Dasypogon > Dasypogon diadema. Next base: position 7,836 of record QYTT01083093.1, read on the forward strand.
TTTCGCTTACTTTGTATACGGCAAAAGGGGAATCACGCAATAATGAAGCGTTTTGTTTACTCCCAAAAATATCTTAAAGAAAGGAAGATTTGGTTTCCATGGACGACGGGGATTATTTTTACGTAGAATGGAGTAATTGTTTTCGTTCGGAACGTAAATTGTAAGATTTATAGAAAAGACGGCATTTCGCAATTTAAAAAGAGGGTCATTTATTGAAATTGTGGGAACGTATTTGCGGAAGAAATGTATTATGAACCCAGAAATGTTTATCGTCAAGGGATAATGCCTATAAATTACGCGGGTTGAGTTGGATAACAAGGCATTATCGTGTACGAGCAGTACTTTTCGGCACAGTTTTCCTTTCCTTTTCTCGACAACGACCTTATGTAGCTTTCGTAGAAGTTCAGCATTTACAACGGTATTACGTTCCTTGAAGTCCAGCAGCAGAATACCTTCAGTAGTTCAGAAAACTGTTGCCATGATCTTTCTGGTACTACGTGCGAACTTCGCTTTTTTCAGCACTGTTTCTCCAGGGCGATGCCACTCCATTGAATCCCTTTTGGACAAAGAATCATGGTAAAGAACCATTAGGTCATCACCTGTTACAATCCTATGGCGAACGCTGTCTACGTCGTCTTTACACAACTTCAAATAATAATCGTTTTTTGTGTTCTTTCTGAGGTTCCTGAGCTACTTTTCTACCTGTAAATAATAGAACACTTATTGTTAGGGATAAAAGATTTTCTAAATGGTTGGCAATTGAGTTTTTGCCCTTCGGATCATTGTGAACTAGCTTTTATGCGACTCACCACTGATGCACGTAGGAGTCTGGATAACCGCCTCACCGTGCTAACACTGTTGAATTTATCAAAGGCGGGACTAAATTAAAGCATCGTTCCTTAAAATGAACTATGGAGCACATACGAGGCTCCACCAACTACAAATTCTTGGACTCGGGTGTCTAGTCCTCACTTGCGCTAATCAAGCCACAGCCCCGTGGCTATAAGTTACTATTGAGACAGTTACACCCTTGGGGAGGATGCCTTTCTGAAGGTGGTGAAGGAAGATCACATTCCCGACTAGAGGTTATATTTGGATATTTTCTCTAGAATGGAGGACGCACCACGCAACTGATTTCCGACTTAATTTAGGATCAAAGCGTGCACTTAAGAGTTAAGGAAAACTCCTCAACAAGGCGCGGAAATTCGTATTTATCCATGTTTCATGGATTACCACTCTACAGTTTTTCTGAGTAGCTATAGTTTTGGTACCGTTCAGCTCAGACCCAAGTAAACATATGGGGAAAGGCAATCGTCAAGGGGAAGATGCGAACTCTATGCCCAACAAATCTCAGGAACTTGCCAAGCTAATTTAACGGGGACAAAAGAGCCAGGGAACCCAGTAAAGAATTCCAGCTCCCGATCTCCGACAAAGCACTGGACTCAACTGCGATCACGAGAAGAAAATTTTGACATCTTGGAGAGACCTTTCTTCGCCTGCCCAAATGTGGAACACCGATCCCAGGAAATTCCTAAGCTTTTTGCAAGGCACAAATCTGGGATAATTCAACATTAGGGGATTCTTAATGGATCCCTTCGGGTGAAGGCAAAGCTGAACAACCTGTACAATACCCCTAATTTTAATCTAATCTACTTTAATGTATAATATAAAGATTAAGGGCAAACTTTTTTCAAAAACTGAAGATTTCCAAGTTTTTTTCCAAATTGGTAACTAGTTCGATTTGTTGGAATTTTGGTTCAGATCGTTAGTTGCTAGCCAAACACGTATTAATTTTATATAGTGCAGTAAAAGGTACGGGTTGAAAACCTCATGAGTATCATTAGTCACTTTAGGTTCGTTTTACATTTATCTTTCCATCCGAAACTGTCTTAAAGTAACACATAAAATTTCGGGTAAAGCCCATGAAATGGGCTATCTTCAGTAACATCCTCCAATTTATCGAAAATTTGCAATTCTCAATTTCTGTATCACTCAACAACACATTTCTTGAATAAAATCTGAAAATGAATATATGCATGACTTGCCAGCAGGCTGCCAAAGTCGAAATTTAATCAATGTTATCTACAATACAGGTGAACTCCTCTGACATTACATTAAAGTCGAAAGTTCCTCAACCGTCTTCTAACACAAAAATTCATTTACCAGTTCACAGCTTCCAGGAGAGGAGTTCGTGCTGACAGACAACTCTGATGAATTGGTCGAGATCTTAACCCATTGGAACCAGACTTTTATGTCATTATTTTTATTTTGTCATAAATAAACAAAAATGTTAATTAAGGCCTACGTACCTGAAATAATTCCCAAGTGGCAAATTTTATAACCCACCGTTTCTTACACAAATCAGAAACCTCTCTGACGTCACAGATGGTTTAAGGAGTCTGCAGTCGAAAATTAATAAAAAAATACACGTAAAATTTTCAATAAGCTGAAGGTAGGTAAAAGAGATGTCTCCATTCCTGCATAAATATTCGAGAGCAGCCGGAGGGACTCCAATTGGAATTTAATAAATTTATTGGAACTTGCGAGCACAACACAAGAATTTCGGAAGCAATTTACAACTTGGTTCCTTTGAAAAGTCCTGCAGGAAGGGCTTTTAAGAAGAGTGGTCCTACTATGAGGCATCAGAATTAGATTTTGCAAATTACTCAGAGGGCTGAACGAAATCTTCCCACCCTGAACTCCATAGTCAGGCACGTCCGTATTCATAGTGGTCGTCCGTTTGCTGCAAATTGGAATTTCAGTAATTCTCAGTTATTATTGGCCCGGATATAACCTTTATTTATTAGAACGTTCGAAAACCAGCGAAGACAAAACTGGCGGAAATGTGTTCTCCTGGAAATTGACATTTTCACTGCTTGAGATTTATTTTTATTGCCTACCGATCCGTGCGCTCACTCGTGCAATTCCAACTTTTCGGGTTGATGTATGTCTTGTAAGTCTTCCCGCCTAGAAACGACTTGGGGTTTTATTTGTTTACAAGATTTATTATTGCCCCTTTCCGATGCCAAGCGAATATTGAATTTCTCAAATTATTATTGAACTTGCTTTTTTAAATGTGTTAGATTTATTGCTTTTTCTTCCCATTTGAACTGGATTCCCTGGATAATGGCTGGAAATTTTTAATGAGGAGCAAAAAATAGGCACCCACAAATTTAAGAAAAAATGTAGATTGAATGTTATTTCTTTTCAGGTAGAAGAAATTAAAGATTTAATTAAGGAATATAAATTAAAGCTACAAGTATAGCAAAAAAATAAGGTTATGTGCCTTATCCATGTATTGTGATAAGTAAACAAACATATGCGAGGACGGGAAAATACGACTTACATCCTTGCAGTAATAGATAATTTCACGAAGTTCTGCAGGCAGTGATGACCACTAACATGAATGATGTGCTTAAGGTACTGGTAGACATCTTTAGTTACTTTGACTGTCCTGAGAGAATAATCGCAGACAGAGGAGCTTCCAGACAGCAGCTTCCAGAAATTCTGCAAGTCAAATGGGTTCGCACGTACTAAGCTGACACAAGGTCACCATGCACCAAAGGACAGGTAGAATTCTAAACTGGACTATCCTGGATAGCATTCGATGCTTGCATGAAAACCGTAAAGGATTTGACTGGGCAAACTAACTGAAGGCTTTGCAATGGGGCTTAAATACTGCAAATAATGCTACCGCAAAGAAGAGTCAGCATGAGCTACTCTTTTTCGAGCAAATTGTAAAAATATGATTCCATTATTTTAATGTTATTTTTTTTAATTATCACGCTTATCTTTCGGGTCCCCATTTTTTCTATGAGTTCAGTAGAGTAATTTTTTATGCGCGTATATATATATGTATATGGCAATCGTATTTGGGAACGTGAGTTCGTTCACAAACCTTTTGAAGGCCAATGCCAAACTCAGATCCATCTGAGATTAATAGCCTTAGGACAAATTGGAAGGCGTTCTAGCACTACTACGAATGCTTCTATTTACAAGGTCTTATGCTCCCAAAAACAAATCTGAGTCATTCTCTTCACTTGCAAAAATCCCATCTCACTTTCTCAAATTCTTATATGTTTCACCCTCCCTTTTCCAGATCCAGCCGCCTAGGTCACTTCTTTCTCATTGTAGCTAAAGGGTCTATTATGAAATATCCAACCGAACCAAAATCTTGCTATAAATTAGTAAAATTTTTCCGTGAGTAAGTATAGCATCTATAGAGCTTTCAAGTGTCTGGCCATTATAACCCTACAACTCAAGAGACCAAGAGCTTATATCCACCTCATAAAATTTCATTACCATGGACGTTCTTAGAAGAAGGTGAAGGGAAGTTCTCTTTTCCCTTGTGTCATATTATTACGATAGGTCAAGTCATCCCACATAAGTCAGTAATCCGATTTCGCCCACCAATGGCGGAGATATGTTGTTGGCCACCAGCAACCACTATCGTCTATCGACTCATATAAGTACCAGCTCCCCCTCAAGGTTCCGCGTTATTACGTCTAATGAGGTTCATCATTATTTTCCTGCGGCTGCACGTTTCGCACTAAATCGAAGCGTTTATAGTCCCTTTGGGGCTTATATTGCTTACAAATCACTGCAACATCCATAGGTTAATTTCAGTCGGAAGACTTTCATATAAAAGACTTTGTAAGATGACAACTGAAGTATTTATGGGGCGCTCTGAATTTCGCCCTTCCTGACAGTGTGCACCTCATTAAATTTAATAATGACCAGTCAAGAACTACGTTGGTATCCTTCAATTCAGGGGAGCTTATTAGAGACTCTTTGTCAGGAAACTTGATTCAGGTACCCCGGAAACCATGTGCATGGTGTATTTCATATTGTTCTCCGTGGCGTTCGTGTAATATTGATTTTTAGTTTTTCAGGTTTCACTACAGTTTGTGCTTGTTGAAGTCACCACTTGAGGGTAAATGTGGTCGAAACCCCCAATTCATATTTGTGCTTGTCACATTAAGTATTCCAGTTGGGAGTTCAGGAACCTTGTGGAGAGATTTACAAACTTGCTGTGATGGCAACAACAGAGTATTTCAATTCTTAAATAAATGGCAAATTAAGTCGAAACTCGAGACTTTAAAACGTAAATTTACATTGTGATGCACCTTGCATTGTGAAAGGGTGGCTTACACTTGAACCAAGTGGTAAAATATTTACAAACAATTGTTCCAGTGAAATTCATTCTGGCAATTTTCAATAATAAATGAATTTTGTAGGGTATGTTGTCTTAGTTTATTTTTAAAGAGAATGTGTCTTCCGCTCCCTCACAGGAAGGTTTAAAATTTCATAAAATTCATGGATTATCGTTTACCTCTATTTATCTTTTGTACGAGTAATTTTTGGCGGAAAATTTAATAGAACATATAGCTCATATAAAATATATTTCAACATAAGATAGAAAAATCGTCTTAACTAAAATAACTAGAAGAAATAACTAAAAACTACTATTGAATTAAAAAGTACTCATCCCAGACCTGGGTACTCTCGACGGCGGCCATGTGGAGCTTTTTATACCCTAGATGTAGGGTATTATAAGTTTAAGCAAACGTTTGTAACGCATAAAAATATCCATGATACACAGAAATAAACTATATGGCCATTAATGGGAGAAGAAAAGAAGTCGTTTACATTTCAAACTTTCATGTGGCAGCTCTTTGCAAGGTGTGTCCGATTTGGGTCATTTTCTGCTAGGATATTTAGGTTTTACTAAAGTTCTCATTTTAACATGAAATTATCGATATTTTATTTGATATAACTGCAGACTTCATAGGGCAAAGCTATGAAGGAGTTGTCCAAATCGGCCCATTTACGAACTTCATCTTCCACTTTTAATAAAGAATCTGTATACCAAATTCTAAGTCTCTAGCTTAAGACGTTCTCGAAATAATGCGTGGACAGACAGACGGACGGACAGACATGCGGATATTACCGGAAGTCTCAAAGCAAAGCATCACGAACGGGTTAAGTCACACCTAAAGTGTGAATGTATTTATCGTTATAAAAATACTCAAACAAAAACAGTATTACTTAACAGGATGTCCTCCAGGGTGAGTAAAGACAGTCTACCAGATGAGAAACCTCAACACCAACACCAGTTAACGTGAAAATATCCAACGAACTTCAACTCTAACAGGAATTTATTAATGGAATCGAGTTACCTGTAATCCGAGTCACGTATTTTTCAACAAATCCGGCCCGGGAACTCATTATATAAAAATTTCCCCAAATTGCGCTACACACTACAAAAAAATTTTAGTCTCAAAGTATCGATGGAAAAAAATTCTGCCAGGAAAATAATATATATCAGCGAATTCCTAACATCACAAATAATAAGAAAACTACAACCCGATTAGAACCGGTCGGAATCAATTCTAGAACTTTACACAAATATATAAAAAGCTTCGGTAGGTGAAGCTGGTAACTCTAATCTTTTCAAGTCGCCACTGAGAGTTCCTACCAAATTGTCACCGAGTTGAAGAAAGTAAAGAAGTGTGAAAAGAAGTTGATTGGGAAAACAGAAAGTGGAAAGAAAGTATAGTAAAGGACTAAGGGTGCGAGAACAAACTGAGAACGGAGAAAGAAACCGATAAAATTTGGAAAGGGGGTCACAGATGTTGACGAAGGATTGATGCCACTCTGGAGGAAATGATCATTAACAGAAAATGTGCGGAAAGTAAAAGATAAGTACCTCTTTTTCCATTTATTTCCATTTATCTTTGGTGGTTCAAGTCCTTGCTCCATCCTAGTTGGCAGAAAAATTGCGCACTTGCTTGGGAGCGCGTAACAAACCGTTAATGCTTCTTATATTTGCCCTTATTATGGTTGACTTATGTGTTCAATGAATACTTTTATAAGAAACATCTTACAATTTTAACATTGCATATATTCTAAATTTTCATATGACTATTTGTTCGAAGTGATACTGTTGAAAAATACCCATAAATAATTTTAATTCGCCTACGTTGCTATTGAAACACTGTACGATGGTTTTGTTCATGAAGTTTTTAGAACTTTCGGAAAATTATCCTTATCCGCCTACTATCAAATCTCCTTATACATTCATTGTTAAATCCCGCATAATTTCATTAGGAATTTACAGTTGGAAAATTTGTTGCAAATTGGATTTGGATCTAATCTTAAATCTTGTTCCCAATTTAGAAAGGTTGAATTTAACCGGAAGATAAGTTTAATAGAATTTCTTAATTATGCTTACTCCAAATTAAATCCTACGCAACCTACGCGAAAACTTTCGTAGTCTCACTCTACCCCATAAAAGGATTGAAATTCAGTTGGAATTTGTGTTAAAGCGACGTAGTTTGTGCCAGTACATTTGAAGTTTTAAAGCCATAAACATTAAATATTCCTATTTGATCCTCACAATATCGAAACTACTGCAACAAACCCACCAACAAAAACTAGTACAAATGTTGCATCCTTTTAATTACCTTCCTATGCCTAATTGAAAATGTTCACACCTTCCTACATGATATCCGGAACTACTGTGGTAAAAAGTATCTCGGGAAACCCAAGTGCTGTGCATCTTTCATACTGTTCGAAAACATTCAATTTCCCACGTTTTCCCCTAAGATTTGTCCGTCATGCGCATTTTTACACTTCAAATGAAAAACCAAAATTTCCCAGTGTGTCGGTTCGAATTCTATGTTATTTCGGAAAATTTCTCCTCTTTCACTATGTTGCTGGAAAATACGAAGAAAGCAGAAAACATTTCACCATAGAGGATCCCATTTGAGCCTGGCAGATCCTATGGAATTTCCATTAGTGACACAGAATCCCAACAACAAGTAACAGAATCCCACTTGGAGAAAAGCGGAAAATTTTCCGCTGTAGCCCCCAAGCACAAGAAAATATCTCTTTAACGAGTAGTTTTGCGCCGTGTGTCAAATGTGTTACACGCGTCTGATTTATATTTGGTGGTCGTTTTTCTCGGCAGTTCCCAACTACTTGTAGACCTGAGCTTGTGGACGGAATCAGATAACACCTTAGCCATGTCAATGAGCATCCATGCGTGTGAGGAAAGTGCGAAAATTAATGTGATGAAAAATAAGTTCTTACCTCACCCGTGTAATTCATAACAGCCGCAATTTTCTCCGCATAGATTTTCAAATTTGAATTTTAGAGGATTTGATTTGGTGTGGGTTGGAAATCACCTTCTCCTGTGTGCGAATAATGAAGCACCTTCAAGCTTCTTCCGTAAAACCGTTAAAGCTCACTGCTTTACAGTATATTGTTAAGATCTATGAGTAACAAAGGTGTTTTGTTTTTTGATTCGTAGCAAATCTGTAGGTGATTGTGATGGTAAAATTTATCTGAGGAAATATTAGTGTCAGTGCTCTTGGCGGTGGGGTGATAGTGTAACATGTTCTGAAGTAAATCCCTGAAGATTTCAAAAATGATGTTAACGTGCTCAGAAAGTGAAAGGATCCAATGATTTACACTAGAGTGAACCCAAAATAAGAAAGCGAAAATTTAACACCTTGTGATTCTCTTCCATAAGTGGTGTAATGTGTTTTAAAACACAAATCATGTCCGTGCGAATGCGATATTGTTGCATTGGATTATTTTTGTTGATGTTCTTCACTGAGGTTAAAGGTGAGTCCCAAGCGGAAAATTATTTGCTAAATAATAAAGAAGGTGGAAGTGTTGCTTTTACTTACCTCAGTCACAACTGGTGTGACACGGTGCCATATAATATTTTACTATGACAGGCATAAAAAATATACGAGATTCGTTAAATATTTATGGCGGACAGGTTTTTCTCACTGGTGTGCTTCCCACTGTTTTGAATTCATCAAATGTCCTAGAAATCTCCTTTTTTGTGCGTAAACGGCGACACTGATGTTTTGTCGCAATCTTAACCTTGGAATCTGTCATGAATAATAAAGTCGTTATGGCAATGCAATCTTTAAATTTCCCGTGAAACTTTATGAATAAATTTGATACATGTAATAAATATGTAGATTTCTAGGGAAACATATATGCTCGCATTTTCATGTAGTTACGTAAGCTAAAATAGAATGTCGGAAAAATAGCCAAGATAGGATTGAAAGAGGAGTTCAGCACTGTTGCGACCCATTTTTCATTGATTTTTGAGTGGTAGATATGTTGGTTTGTTTGTTTAAATCCAATTTCTGTTTGTATTGATATTGATATAATATAGACCATGCTGTTCAAACTTCATTGAAAATGTAGCTACCATATAAGCTTCTTTTCTGATAAGCTCTCATAAAAGTGAATTTAAGTACAACAAAACTACCAGCAAAAGTTTATTGAACTAAAGTCTTCATCATTTTCGATATTGTGATATTGAAGCATCGATGCTGTGCGAATTTCGGTTTTTTTACATATAATCGTTCCAATTCTGTTCTGCTAGTAGAAAAATACAATTCGTAAAGTGAGTATGAGACAAACTTTTCTTGGAATTGTTACAAAATTACTGACTTACGGATAAAGGATATTATCTTTATATTAAACCCAAAATTCCAAACATATAAGACCATTGAGCCAATCGGAAAATATACCGGACTACATTTTAAATTACTGAATCTGCTGAAAAACTTTGTCAGAGTTTTAGAAAAATATATAATACTTTTGATATTTAAGACACTATTATTATATAGTTGTTCTATACAATACCAATACTTGCCTGACTTTACGATTTTTCTATACATAATCTGCTAACATATATTGAATTAGTATAAAAGGGCTAATCGGCAGCTTCTTTAACATGCAAACGCTGACCGTTCAAAAATCTGCCAACTA
>QYTT01083099.1:9968-21425 GCA_006980735.1 Dasypogon diadema
GGAATTGAATTATTAGGGAATATAAATTTGAAACCAATTAAGGGAAACTACAAAACTATTATGACAGTGCATTCAACTAAACACTGCGTTTCGAATATTTTGTATGTTCCAATTAAATTCAAGAATAAAGTAGGGATTTTAAAAGTATGTATTGGCTATTCCAACTCTAGATCGAAAAATTATCTTAGAGGTGGACTTTTGGGAATCATTTAACTTGTCGGTAAAAAACAAATTGGGCCAGTGGGAGATCTGTGAATTGTGCATTCAGGACGATTATGGCTTTAAAGGTGAAGATGTACTTACTCAAGAGCAATTAAGAAAACTAGCCTACAGATCGTTTTAAAAGCTTAAGAAACGGGAAGTTGGGAAGGACAAGTTTAGTCAAGCATAGGATAGATACGGGAGATGCAGAGCCTGTAGTGTGAAGAGGATACCAGGTTTCATCTGCGGTTCAACAACGATTTGTTAAAGAAATCCAACGCATTGTAGCCTTGAGGTCATAGAACCATCCTTTAGTCCCTGGTGTTCACCAGTGGTGCTAGTAAAAAAGCAAATGGTGCAGACAGATTGTGCGTAGATAATCGCAAGTTGAATAAAATTACAATAAAAAGACCGCATATCCTTTAATTCTAGGTAAAGGCATATTGGCAAGTTTAAACAGGTCGCGATTCTTGACTACCATAGATCTCAAAGATGCCTTCTTCAAATTCCTTTGACGGATGACTCGAAAGAAAAGACCGCATTCTGTACACCTGGGGTCGGACAGTCCCAGTTTAAAGTAATGCCATTTGGACTTTGCAGAAACGTAGCAAGTCTACAACAGCTTATGGATAGATTATTTGGTTATTCGGACGCTGTATTTCCGTACCTCGACGACATTATCGCTACAGAAACATTTGCTGAACATCTTGAAGTGCTCAATTGGGTTGCGTGCAGACTAGTAAAGGCAAACTTGACAGTGAACTTTGAAAAATGTCAATTCGCCCGAACTTCACTTAAGTACTTGGGCCTCTTAGTCGATAGTAAAGCACTCCGCACGAATCCAGAAAAAATAAAAGTAATGCTAGATTTTCCAAAGCCAAGAAACTACAAGGAAATGAAGCGTTTCATTGAGCTAGTATCTTGTTATAGGAGATTTGTGCCCACATTTGCAGAAGTCGTTGCACCGTTACATGATCTCACTAAGGGTAAGGAGAAACGTAATACACTGAAGTGGACCAAGAAGGCAGAAGAAGCTTTTCTTTTGCTTAAAACTCAGCTTATAGAACCTCCAGTACTAGCTAAGCCAGATTTTAAGAAGCCATTTTACGTGCAATGCGATGCCACATTGGTGCCGTCTTAACCCGAAAAATGGAAAGTGGTGGGGAAAGACCAATAGCATACGCGAGTCGCAAGTTACGGGGTGCTGAAATTAATTATACAACAACAGAAAAAGAATGTCTCGGCATAGAAAAATTCCGCGGTTATCTTGAAGGATATAAATTTGATATTATGACTGATCATTCGGCTTTGACATGGCTTTTCAGGCAACCGAATTTATCCGCAAGACTCGCACGATGGGTAATGAAATTGCAGGATTACGATTTCAAAGTAAAGGTAAGGAAAATGTAGTTCCAGATGCTTTATCACGAATATCGGAGATCAGTTTATTGGGCTGTGAACCAAAGGAAGAAGACAAATGGTATAATCGCATGGTAATACGAGTTAAGGTTAAGTGGAAGAAGGTAGTGCCTGAATCTTCAAGGATTAAGGTATTGAAAGAATGCCATGATATCCCCCATGCGGGTCATTTAGATATCTTTAAAATCAAACGTCGACTCCTCGAGAGATATTTTTAACCAGGAATTGATAAAGATGTGTAGGCTTATGCTGGTTCATGCGAAACCTGTCTTGTGTCAAAAGATGTGAACAGGAAACCGTATGGGTCTATGGGCAAATTCAGAAATGCAGTCAGGCCTTGACAGTTGATCGCCTTGGGCATAAATGGGGCCATTTCCTAAGTCTACCAAAGGCAATACCTATCTTCTAGTCATATGCGACTGGTTTACTAAATATGTAAGTTTATTTCCCTTGCGAGATGCTACAGCGAAGAAAGTATGTCAATTGTTGAAGAACGTATATTTTTAGAATTTGTTGTCCCGGAGATTATAATAACGGATAACGGAAAACAATTTGATTGTAAGTTATTTAGGAAACTGCTATGTAAGTACGATATCTCAAAATTTTGGTTAAATTGCAAGTACTACCCTCAGAGTAATTTTACCGAACGCTGGAACAGAGTTATTGGATGTGCTTTGCGGTCATATATAACCAACAACCATAAAATATGGGATAAAGAGGTAAACAAAATTACGCTTGCTTTAAGGACAGCAGTAAACGAGGTAACAGGTTACAGTCCATTCTATTTGAATTTCGGCAGAGAATATTTAAGCTCAGGTTCAGATCATAACTTAATTGACGTAGAGAATAATGATGCAATAAAATAATAAGATTGAACAACTTCAAAAAATCTATAGTGATATATACAAACGAACGACAAGAGCCTATAATCGAAATAAAAAATATTTTGATAAAAAAACAATTTTCAGGTCATTCAACCTTGTATTCAAAAGAAAGTTCGTTTTATCAAATGCAAGTAGAAATTTCTCTTCGAAATTGGCACCGAAATATCTTAAATGTATTATAACGGACAAAAGATCTAATTTAGTATACAGATTAGAAGATGTAAAAGGTTTGGATCTCGGGTGGTGGCATATAAATATAAGTGACTTAAAACCAGGTGTAGATACAGCAGATAGAAATAATTTCCCTTAGAAATAGTAGCACTTAAAAGCGCAGTTTTCGAACCAAATGCGATTCTATAATGGTACAAAAAGTATTGACTTACAGCACATGCGTCTAATTAATCAGCCAGGGTCAATAGTCTTCCTGTTCTCAGGTTAAGACGTACAATCCACTTCCGCCATATTTTAACTTAATGATATTTGTCAAAGTATTAATGTTCGCTCTACCACGGCCATAAAGGATCAACACATCAACAATCTAATGGGTAATAATGAATCAATTTCCTTTGCCGACGTTATAAATCAGATAAATTAAAATTACATTTTGTAATTACCTATTTATGAATGGAGAAATTACGATCATCAGTTCATATCAATAAATCATTATTTGCACGATATCTGCTAGATAATGCTTAAACAGAAATTTTAATTCATTCATATCTGCCCACAGCAGTAAAAACCATCCGCATGGCGGGTTGAAATTACTCACAGTTCGATGATTTCTTAATAAGTACTGTCTGCAATTATTGCTATGAATAAAATAACACAGGTTAACAATTTCGACTCATTCATGTCTTAGAATTCATACTTCAGTGTTTTCTACAAAATATTTTATAATAATAGAAAACAATTTACTAAGAAGCGATAATATTAAATTACCCTAACGCTTAACAGACGGGTTGTTTTTACCCTATCTTTCTAGGTTTCCGGCTATTATTGAGGGTATTTAAATAAAAATGCATGCAAGTTTTAAAGCATTGCGCCTTTGCAAGCATTTACACTGAGGTCATCACTGAGATGACAATACTATTTTTCCGTAAAGCTTTTAACCCACCTCTGACGTGGAAAATTTTTTAATGAACAAAATAAGATAGTATACGCTAAATAATTGAAAGCAATTTGTGAATGCATTAGCTGAGATAACAAAAGAGGAAGAAGAAATCAGAATTAGCTGAGAACAAGGTAGGAGAATAATTATAGTGCAAAGGAATAAAGTAACGTCGTTATTAGGAAAAAGTGCCTATTGGTACTTTCAGGCAATCTACACGATTATGTGTAAAAATTGAAAAACAGTGTTGCACATTCAAAATACAGTAGACTCGCAATAATGTGAACTTGCGTTTATGTGAACTTTGCACTAATGTGAACATCGAATTTTTAACACTGACTTCCTTATAACTCGAACAAATAAATTTGCTATTTGTATAAAGCGACATATCTTTCTCCTTGTAAATAGTAAACAACCTTGTCGCATTTACAAGTGAAAACAAGGTCCATTCAATTAGATAGATATTAGACGCGGACCGTATTCAATATTATTCCGTGATACAAAATGTATTGTTTCTGTTTTAGTCCTCGCAGGATATTAAAAACATGAATTTTTAAAAACGATATCATCAGGGGTATCTTTCTTCCTAACTAGGCCTCATTCGTGGCGTACCGCAGGGTTCCATACTCGGCCCTCTCCTGTTTTCCTTTTTCATGAACGACCTAGCCACTATTTTAGTTCATGCCAATATACGAGAGGAATATATTAGCATTATTCGCGATAATGTATATAGTGACCGACGTACCGTTTATGAATTCGTCAACATTGAGAGGAAAGTTGAAATCGTCAACATTGAGAGGGAAGCTGAAATGCGTTCCGGTCTTTCGACTTTCAACCAAATATCACGCACATTGATAACCATCTGTGTGCAGCTAGAATATCTTCGTTTATCTCTGATTAAATCATTATTGCTTTTGGTGTCACTTTGAGTCTTGATGGACTGCCTCCATGGAAAACCTCCTTCATTATATCAATTCACAAGGAAGGCAATAAGAACAAGATTTCTACAAACAGACCAATAGCAAAATTACCCTGCATGCCTAAATTGTCGAAATTGTTGTTACCTATTACTGTTGTAGTTCACTCTTAGATATTTTCGCAATGTAAAAACAAGGAAAGAAGCTATGATTCGTTTAGCCCAATTATGTTATACCCTAGACGTAGGGAAGAAAAGAAAATAATGTGTTTGTAATTAATTGTCCGCGGCTACCTATTTTCACATATCCACAGCTGACCTTCAAATCTGCAGGCAGTCATACTATCCTCAACCTGTGGGCGCACCCTTTAGCTTTAATTACTTTACTTGACCTTGAGGTGACCCCTATAGACCGCTTTGGTCCATAAGTAAATCACATACTCGAACGTAAAAATTTACGGTGTGAAAAGTGAACTTGACCTTAAGCTTGACCCTGAGTCTGGTCGCTTTTTTGCCCTCCAACTTTTTTCCCAACTTTTCTAGATATTCCAAATTGAAATTTTTAAAATGATGTCCGCCATATTGCATTCATCAAATTGAACTTGTATAAAGCAGAATCTCAAGTTCGTAATCATCAAAACCAAAACTTCTAAGCTCATTATACGAACATTCCATTAAAATATTAAGCAATTTTTTCCGTCATATTGAATCCGCCAGTTTTTTAAATCGTACTCAAAAATCCATTAAATCCATCCATGTTTTTAATTGCTGTATTTTTTTATTTTTTGAATTATAGTAATTTCTTGGAATTTTAATATAAAATTCCTTTTGTTATTTTTAAATTTTCATGACTTTATTTATTTGCTTTAATGGACTTAAAGCTTCTGCTATATAGCGACTCTCAAAAATGTGTCCGTCATATTGGGTCCGTCATCTTGAGTTCATAGAAGCAGATGTCATATTCGTAAACAGCAATCCCAAAATCCCTTATATTCGCCATTTCGTAACATTCCGTTGACATTTAGAAAATCTTGTCCGGTATGTAAACTGTAGAACAAAATCCCCTTAGAAGGTCAACTAATGCAGAAAAACTGCTCATGTGGCATCCCGTCGCCGCGGCGGAATACAGCTTGCATCCCTTTCGTTCACTTTTTATCTTGTTTAACTAAAGAGGAGTAGAGTTGAGTTCTAACTTGCCAGTCTAGTCTATGCAGACCACTAGTGACCGTGACAGCACATGCGAGATGGGATTTCGTAAGGGACGCGGCGGCGGGTTAGTCAACAAACTCGGTTTCTTCTACCATTAATGGCAATATAGTTTATTTCTGTGTATCATGAATATTTTAAAAATGTTCTTTCAACCAGCCAGCGTGGTTTTGCGATTTTTCGAAAGTAGTCTGTATGCACAATAGAGAGACTCAATTAAGTCAATTTTCAAAAGTCCAAGCAAAAACCACTCTATTGTGCGCACAAACTACTTTTGTAAAGCACAATCTACTCTACTCTGTCATTGTAAACACTTTTTTATTGTTACTACTTATATGGAGTAAAGTTATTAAGGAAAGCTGGACAAAACATGGGCATCTAGATGGGATATGTAATTTTTTGATATCATAATGATGCTACTACTGCAAAGTTTTTATGCTTTCATTAGTTCCTTTAATTAAGATGGATGGAAAAAAAATTCTTTAGTACTTAAACAAAATGAACACAATCTGGCAAAGTGAATCCTACACTTTTCCTGGCAAAATTTAATTTAATTTCACAAACCTCAAATATTTATCACCTCAGAAAAATTAAGTTACAGATTCATACGTGGATACCTTCGCTTTACGTTGAATCGATCTTTTCAAAATTCCTTTCTGTAATAATATTTAAATGCAAAACTTGAAATTGTTTTCCAGAATATATAAATATATAAGATATAAATCAGTACACAGCGATTTTTAATTGATGATAATCATAGGAGTTTCTTCATTTTAATGCAGACTGGAATTTTCCCCTGCTCTAATGTGCTTTTAGAATATTTACAAGCTTGTGATAAATTGAATATTATCAATTTCTACTGTTTTCTTCTTTTTTGTTTTTAATTTTTAGAATCAGCCAGTATAAAATATTCTTCCACAAAAAGCCTAAGGGAAGAGCATTGAGTGGTACATAAATGACCAATTATTCAATTATTAGCGTAACAACACAATTATTCTGCTGCTGAACAACAATTCGATGTGGTATGGTCTACTAACCATCGCTTAATTAAGCCAATAAATTTAAATTTTCCATAAGTAAATAAAAAGTTCGCAACTACTTTGAGAACAAGAAAAAACATGACTCACAGTAATTTAAAAGTGCTTCAATAAAACCATGCACTGAAAAGATATAGGTCTCATTTATTTTAAATTTAAATAAAATTCTAAAACCCAACCAATACAGGGAAGCCCATAATAGAATGTGGTGACACATGTCACTGACCTCTTTCTGATAAATATAAATCAAGACAGTATTTTTCGCGCGTTGTTAAGAATGTATTGTTGTCGATATGTATAGAATTACAAAATAATCGTAATGAAGATATCGGGATAGAGATAAACACTTAAATTAGTGACACGATGCAATTACAAAAATCTTAATTATATTTTAAATAGCTCTTATCTCACTTCTTTATAACTGTATGTGCCTATCGCTTCTCAAGAGCACCACTGAAAAATTTCTCATCAATGTGAATTTGTCCAATATTCTTATTTTATTATTAAAATCCCATAGCGTACTAATAATCAGCATTTAGATTTTTTTTGTGGATACTATATTCCTTGATGACAGAAAATATAAAACTTGCTTTTTAGAGAAGAGGCCTCAATTGAAAGATCCAAGGAACATAACTTGTAAGCAAAAGATAACTCAAGCAGTGATTCTTCAGCAGATAAGTTTTTAGATCTAAATTGCATTCTAGATATTTTCAATTATTTTACAGTACGAAAAGTAGAACCAATGCTTTATCAGGCTGAAGGAAGTCAATTTAATCATATTGGCTTTTGAAAGACTCAAAACCATCATGGTTCATACTTCACCACTCATTGTTACGTGTATGGATTATATGATGGCAATGATTTGATTGCGCGAACGGAGTATCAACGTGGATTTCCGCCACGTCTGAAGATCTCGTGGGAGAAGTTCCTGAACAGGTGTTGAATATTAAGGATGAAATTTTCCATAATGTGAAATTAATGGAATGTTTTTCCACGACACATTAAGCTTTAGAGAAATCCTTTTTATGTTAAACTAGCTTGCCCGCACCCGGCGTTGCCCGGATAGCCGTGATTTTATTTAGTTCCTTCCTAGGGGTGATAACCGAATACACCTACATCCCACCTTATCATTTTCCCATCTTCCCGTCTTCCCACCCGCCATCCTCCTATTCTCCCATCTTTCCATCCACCCAACCTCCCATCTTCCCGTCCCCCCGTCTTCCCATATTCCCATCTTCACATCCCCTCATCTTCCCATCCTGTCATCTTCCCCACATCTTTCAATCTTCCCAAATGCAAAGTAAAAAATGAAAAGAATTTTAAAAATCGCTTGATATTTACCTGAGATATTTCATTTTCAATGTAAAATACACATTTTCCCACTTTCTTACCACCTTGGTATATACTGTAACGTCATATGTCCACATAGCTAATTCTTTTTTCTTGCGGTAATTTTCTGCGTTAGATAAGTAATTTGTTACAAAAAACAACAAACAATTTTGATGAAAAGTACCATTTTCCAAATGCAACGGTACATTTTTTATCTGACGAATGGATAATAATTCGCAACTAGAATCGATTATACATGTTTATGTAAAAGTTTCATCCCGATCCAGCTAATAGTTTAGGCGTAAATAGTAAAACATTTTTAACACCCCTAATTTTTATCGAATTTTTAGTAATTTCCGTCAGAAATCGGTTTTTTCGTTATAACGCGAAAACGATAAACAGGAGAAAATTCATATGTATGGTGATTTATGGGATTTATCAAGGGGATCCTGGATATGAGGGAGACTTGCACCTCCCCTCCTCTCCTCTCTGATATTCCACAAAAGCCTTGCATTTCACGGTATACATATATTGAAATCACCGTAATCAACCGTTATGTTTGCAAATGTACTAACCCTTTTACATATTCTTGTAGTATGCACAGTCCTCTTTACACTGATATCCCACACGTCTACACTACCACCTCAGGAAATGGTAAGTATTTGAACCGAAAATCTGTCGAAAATTTGAGACGTTTGTTAAAAAAATTTTCATAAATTCGAATTACTTTTACACATGCTAATAGATACTCCCACCCGTCACCCACCTACAAATTTTCATTTAAATAAAATAGACGAAAACATATCAAAGTTATAAGCAAATCTAACAAAAATTTCTTACTTTTAAAAAAATTTTGAACCACCCTATATCCCGATTTAAATTAGTGACCTCCCATCCTTTTACAGATTCTAATAGAGTATACAAATATCTAATTCCTGTATGTCACACACCCCTCTTCAGTTTGCCCTTCAGAAATTATTAACGGTCAAATGTTGAGTATCATTTTCGAGCACTCTTCATTTTTTCGAAAATATTCGAAAATTGGAAAAATTTCCTACACAATCTTATTTGTACACATAACACCTATTATCGTACCAATTTACATTTAATTCTCTTAACAATTAAAAAAATTCACTTTCAATTGCGCCACCGTGGAACATTTCAGAACTATAGTCCCCGAACAAATGTTACTCCTCTAATCATTTTCTTTCCATAGACACCCATGTTACCCTATCCATTCAGCCTTCTAGCGGCGAATTTTTGTACTAACGATATCACATTCAATTATACATCTAAACCCTCCGTGAACTAATCGTGAATTAATCTATCTAATCATGAATATCAGAACAAAATCCGTTCAGTGGTTGCGGAGAAAATCGTGCACAGACAGACGCGACGGGGCCAATATGGCGAACAGGGTTTACTACAGGTCAACGGAATATTCACGAAATGGCAAATGGCAAAGCTAAAGGGTGCGTCGAAAGGTTGCGGATAGTAGGACTGCCTGCAGATTTGAAGGTCAGCTGCGAATATGTAAGAATAAGGGCCGATTCCAATCCAAGACTTCGACTTCGTCTTCGTCTCGTTCTAACAATAATTGACGTCAGACCGATACAACCTGGAGCTTGGCTAGTTTGTATAACACTTCATCAAGTCAACCTTCGAATTGACTTCATGCAAATTATGAATAGCTTCTATTAAAGAAAACACATAATCTTTCGTATTATTTTTCTATTTACAATAAGCTAATAGCTTTTACAATCAAAATTTACAAATCAAAAACAAATGTTTCAAAACAAAAAGTAATGTATAATTTAAATAAATTCCTCGCTAATAGGCACACTAGTATTAATCATGAAACGACGAACGAAATGTCAAAAATCAAGCGAAGCAAACGAATTGGGACACCTTTGCTTCGTCTTGATATCGATTTGACGCAGTCCAAGATCAAGATCAAAACGGAGACTTGGATTGGAATCGGCCCTATCTTCTTCGCATTACTTCCTTCCTACGTCTAGAGGGTATAACATAATTGGCCTAAACCAATTATAGCTTCTTTCCTTGTTAAAATGTATTTTAGAGGAAGTAACAAAATTTCTTTTACCAAAGTGAAAACGCCGACATTACATTATTTTTGGTCAAATTTGTAATATACATACTAATGCCCAGAGATTTACTAGATTTTGATATTCTAAATAAAAATAAATATATTTTATTCCTCAACCATACTTAGATGATTGCACTGAAAAAATATTAGTTTCTTTATCCGTTGATATTCAATTGAAGATAAGAACAACTTGTACAAAAATTTTACTTCACTTGGTTAATCAATTGCGGCAAGGATTTCATGGCTAAATACAAAAAACCTTTTTAATGCAGAAGACAAATCAAAATCCGAAGTATTTTCCTCGATTAACGATTCTGAAAAAGAAAAATCCAAAGCAGAGAAATTATGTAATCAGTTTAATAATTTGTATTTAGTAAAATGGAGAAATAAACAGGACTCTCTGCGATTTTGGGGCGAAGTATCTCATTATCAAGACTCTTCTGGTAATAATCTATTTCAACTTTTAGTTGATTTCGTATTGAATTTTATTAATTTACCTATTCCCAATGCGCAGGTTGAACATTTATTCAGTAAAATGAATATCGTAAAATCTAAATTAAGGAACTGTATGGGAATAAAGTTACTAAATGTAATTCTAATTATTAGAACTTAGTAAAAAAAAGCCTCATCTATTTAATTTGTTTTGGCAAGAATGATTTAACAAAGACATTTAATTTTTAATCGAATAAATACGTAAATGTAATTAAAAATTAAATATCTTTCTTAAACCATTTTTTGCGAACACAAATTAAGTAGATGAGGAATTTCTACCAACGAAACTACGAATATTTTTTATTTATGTTACTATCCAGCTGTGTTGTTGATGTGAACAAATAAAAGGCCTTAATACCTAATTTAAATTTTGGCGCGGCGTTTCGTTCACAGGAAGCATCTCGAAAAAAAGACGTTTGTCATGAAAGGGCTGAACGCATTTTGTCTGCCAAAATTTGCCAAAAATGTTTTGCCACAGATCTCATAATTCTGACCTTGCGTTTTGTGATTATTTTTTCGAAATTTTAAAAAAAGATCTCATTACAATTATCATGATTCGATTTTCGACAAAACTCATTTGATTAAGACACCCTACCGATATAGTGTTAAGGTGGTTTATTGAGCTTCAGCATAGGTACAGACTATCCAGAACGCTTTTTGCTCTTTGTGAAGAACATCTTGCAACAGCAAGACTTTACTTATTATAACACAGATAATCATTGGAAAAGCTGTACAGACATTTCGAACTTCTTATACAG
>QYTT01083104.1:920-18747 GCA_006980735.1 Dasypogon diadema
GTGTAAGAGTATTAATTTTAAATTCGTTAATGAACAAAAATCGCTAGCAGACCAAGCCTCTTCGAAGTATACAAAATAATCCAAAATAAAATAAGGACAAAAGTGATTGGTCATATTTTATTGGAAGAAAAAATGGCGCTGGCGCGAGGTTGTAAAGGAAAAATGTTCATCTTGGTGGCTCTCTCTTCTGGTTGGGGCATCGAGCGGAGCGGATCTGTGGTCCGAACAAAAAGTTAAGAGGAGCTTAAAACAAAAAAAAAAGGTGGAAAATAACTAAAAGTTGAAGAACTAAAAGAACTAAAAAGTGAAGAACTAAAAGTGAAAAGATCTGACAAGTGAAAAGAACTTAAAAGGTGGAAAAGAAAAAAACGAAAAGATAGAGGGATGATTACAGAAAAAGGGGGCTTGGTCGTCATCGGGATTAAACAATATAAAAAAATAGCAGGATCTAGGCGCGTGGAAGGAAGAGCGATCATAAGATAAGTATAACTTATAGTTTATTTTTTTTTTGGTTTTTGTGTGATAGTTTGGAGTGGCTGGTTGACGGCGGCTACATTTGATTGGTGATACCCTTATTGTTACCTTTTTCTTTGAATTTAGAATTATAAGGATTATTTGCATAAAACGCAGTGGTTTTCTTTTTTTAATATACAGGTTTCGTGATCTAGCCTGCAATTGCAAAAGATCACGTGGCGCCCATATTTTTCTTTTTCAATTTTACAGTTTGGAACCCAGCCCATCTACTGAGCTAGCCCGCTACGTAGTTGGAGAGTACGTAGCATCTTTATGAGCGCTTTAGGATAGCAGTACATGGACTGACGAAGTACACAAGCCAAGTTTCGCCTAGCTTAAAACGTTCATGAAAGAGAATTTAATGTGAATTTTCTATCATTTTAATATCACAAAGAAACTATTACGAATTATAAGGAGGGAAAATTGCTACCTTAAAACCTATTTGATACCTCGAAACCTATTTGACATTTGATAGCACTTGGTGGACGTAGCTTCTTGTTGTGAGTAGATTTTGAAATGAATTAGCTAATTTAAGTTTTAGTAGTCCTCAGATTTTCGTCTTGCTATGTATTTATTGGTTCCATGTGGATGGAACTATAAAAGGTGTCAATTACCTGCGTATCAATCTAGAATAAAAAAGTGTTGGAAACCATACTTAGCGGAAATATAGAAATTGAAGTTAGATAAAAGTTTTTAAATAATCCCTAAAACCAATCTACACTGAGAAATTTAAAAGTACCGTCAAGTACATTTTGGCTTTCAACTGGAGACTTGGAATTTGAGCCATATTTCTAGTGGTAATTTGTACTCTGCATGGCTATGAAAAAGTCTTGTCCATATGAAATATCGGAAGAAAAAAATGAGATAATCGTTGTTTTGCAAAGCACTAAAAAGCGGTGAGGGACATTTTATTAGTTATTAGAGAGATTCAAGGGATACCGAATCAGACCTCTTTACACGTCCTTCTGTCAAGAGCCGTGTCAGGCGGTTCCCGTCGGGAGATTCCCTAGCAAAACCATGAATTCAACACCCCTTGTAACTTCGAGCATTTGTTTATAGGTTATCTGTCCCGTGCTAACCATAGGGCTGCCGGTAACAGCCAACCTCCTGCTCGTCAAGGTCGGGCATTTGCGCACAATGTGCTCGGCTATCTCAGTATCCTCCAAGCACAGCCTGCACATATCATCCCCATCCTCTTGAGGTGATGACCGAAGTTACTGTGCCCAGTAGTCAGTGAAACTAACCATCGGAGTGTTCCTCGCTCCATCTGCACGACAGCTTAATCGCTTGTTTAGCCTGTCCGCAAGTTGACATTCTTTCCCATCGATTCTGATGTTCCTTTATGACACAATTCTCGATCAAGGGCTTCACCATTCCTCTCCCAACGGCGGAAAAAGGCGTCAGCTTTTAAATAGTCCAACGCATGAAACGAAGCAAACATTTCTGCCTGGTAAACTGAGATTCATCTTCCCAGGCTAATATAGCAGGATAAGTTGAAGTCTTCAGAGATCATCTTGTCGTCAATCACATATGCGTCCGTGAATATAAAAAAATCCCCGGGTTATTTTTCTGGAAGTGATCCGTCAGTAATAAGGGCCTTGTGAAACCTTTCGGTTACGCCGATCTTTTTATCCTGTCCATGCGCATCCTTTTTACGTGATCCAGTATTCTCCTATTCCTAATCATAGTCCCTGACGAGTACGATGTACCGTTCCTCTGCAACCTGAGGGCCGCCTTCACAGCCATCTTTTTCACAAAGATATTCAGCGGTGGCAGTCCCACAAGAGCTTCTAGCGCCGCCGTGGGTGTGGTGCGAAAAGCACCCGTAATCCCTACGGACGCCATCTTTTGCACCTCATCTAGCTGCCTCCGCCGCAAACGACAGGATAGGTCTAACCGCCATAGTGTATATCCAGTATGCTGATCTCGGCGAGATACCTCACCTTATTCCACATACTCTCCTACATTGGTGTACCACCACCTTCACCCTTCTGATCTTTTTCTCAACATGATGCTTCAATGTCAGCCTTTTGTCCAGATGTACTCCCAGATACTTGACCTCCCTGTAAACGCTGATCTCAGATCCAAAGAGTGTAAATGGTGTAAAATCCAGATTCTTACTCCTCCTAGTGAAGACTATTGTTTCTGACGGACATAGTTAGAAGCTCTAAAATGTTAAACGCATAAAATTTAAGATTAAATTTAACCAAAAATGAAATAACCAGCCCAGAAAGAATGAAGTTTAGAACTGAAATAACCTCATTCAGAGTCATCTTAATTAGTAGTAATAGTTCATCGATTGGGCTGATTCTGATCCCTATCCTTTTGTCGTGGCCGCATGGCTTGTAGGCAAACGTTCCGAGTTTCGTAATTTCCGTAAATTAAATTCTATGACCTCTATTTACTGAATGCAGACAATTCGTAAATGTGAGCATCAAAATGAGCCATATCCCGCTCACAGTTATCCAAAATTCAGTTTTGCTGAAAATATTTACTGCCAACGCAAACAGTGTCCCATCCTAATGCTGACCACGCCATTTGCTTTAACCTTGTTGCTCGAACGGCTGTCACCTTACCTGTTACATTTGAATTTCGTTACAAAATTTTTCTGACTCGTGAGATATACCAGCTACATACAGATGGTTGTCAATATGTGTAAAGTTGTTGATATGTCATGTGCCTCAACATATCCAAGAATCTACCCTGTGTTTGTAAAACAGTTGCTACTTTCCAAATACTGGGAAATACAGAAGACGTAAGGCAAGTATTTATAATGTGAAGAATGTAAACATTGATATAGGGAAATAGCAATTTTATAAAAGATGGCAGTATCTCACCTGGGCTCACACAACGAAATGGAAAGCTACTACTGATAATATTAGAAGTCGATCCCGATGAAAAACTAATAGACAAATTTCACTCTCTCGTATTTGAACTACTTGAAGTAACATTTGCTGCGGTAAAAAACTTATTACATTCATCTGTACCTACTAAAAAACAAAATCAAACTTTTCCTCGCCGTGTATTTCCGTCCCTCGCAAATTAAGTCTACTTATTTTCGCGCATAAGTTACAATTTAATTTTGTGCCACATTAAATACGTATTGCTCGCCTGATAGACAAGGACGTACAGCATTTACACTTCAAAAGTAACCAAATCAACACCGAATGCAACCAGTTCAAAAGCATGCACAACCAGATCAAAATCACTTGCAACTTTTTCAAAAATGCAACAACCTTTTCAATTTCTGATAGCAACTATTTCTATTTATTAGCAACCCTTTCAAATACAAAAACCACCCTTTCAAATTCAATTGAAACCATTTCAAAAACATATATGTGTATATAATATATATATTAATATGAATAATTCGACAGTTCTGAAGGCGATCTCTTTTGTGTACATTCCTAAGACGTCTCAACTTAATCTCTCACCCGTGGCGGCAGAAGCCAGTTACAGTTATTTTGTCGCAATGTTTGCAGGCTTTGTTCCATAACGTTAATGAGAGTTCGATCATTTTGCTCGTCTTCAGAAAGTAATCGCCTAGGTGAAGCTTTGAGTTTGGAAAATGCATTTTCTATTGGATTAACCATAGGCGAAAATTTAAGAAAACAGGATTTGCTGTAGATGATATCACGAACTTCTGCGGTTTTATGTATTCGCGCATTGTCCATAATAAACCAAGCACCATACATTTCTGGGTCGTCACTGAAAATTTGAACTGACTCCCTTAGTAAAATGCAAAACTTTGTCGAGTTACAAGTGAAGTTATTTTAAAATATTTAACCCTTTGCGTATTTACAACGGCTTTTAGAGTTACATTTCTTCCTCTGATAGTTGGAATTACTACATTGGCTTTTGCCTATGCTTTATATTTATATTTGTTTTTGAAATGGTTTCAATTGAATTTGAAAGGGTTGTTTTTGTATTTGAAAAAGTTGTAATTGACATTGAAAGGGTTATTAATAAATAGAAATAGAAATATCAAAAATTGAAATATTTGTTATTGAATTTGAAAAAGTTGTTGCATTTTTTTTGAAAAAGTTGCAAGTGATTTTGATCTGGTTGTGTATGGTTTTGAACTGGTTGCACATGGCTTTGAAATGGTTGCATTCGGTGTTGATTTGGTTACTTTTGAAGTGTAAATGCTATATACAGTAATCAAGCATTACCTGTTCTGAGTCTTCTCTCTTCTGTAAGAAGTTATGTTTTTATTTTGTTTTATTTTCACACCACACGAACAAAATTTTTTCCTTTCCCCAACATTATTGCATTTGGATCGATAGCTCATGCTTACTTGCTTAATTTTAAATTTTAAAGTTTGTAAAGTATGTCTTATAATTTGATTGGGAAAAAATTGCGCAAACTAAATAATAACACATCATTTTATTGTTTTATTTCACTGACTTCTCCAAACCCTTGAAGAAAGGCTACATAACCCTCCGAGACACCGTCAGTTATTGTCACATCAAGCCTATATCTGCCTTCAGGAACTACAACACGAAACAGATGTGGAAGTGCATGAGCATTTCTGAAAATAATTTTCCCCTAAAAATTGAAAATTAAGAGAAATTCTAATGTTGCAGAACAAAATCATATCTTACTGTAAATGGGCACGAATGATTTAGATTTGAAAACGTTGCTAGAATTTCCTTGGTAATTTTGTTAACCAAATTAAGCCAACCGTCTCCGAAAAAGTCACACAAATTGAATTTTTGGGTAATGTAGAATCGCTTATATCCACTGTAAAATTTAAAGTATTCGACGCTAACCTGTACAAGTGAATTATATTATTCAGGAAATTATTACTATTATAATTCTAGAGCACATACCCAGAATGCATTCAAGGGTTTTCTTAAGTCCGCCACAACCGTCACATCTTGTCTTTCGCGATTGATAGCCTTTAGCCTGCACGATCCATTCTCAATCCACTCCGGATTGAAATCGCATGCCACTTTAGTCATTTTTCCCGTATTGAAATATGTCTGAAAATGCATTATTTGAGAGCAATATTAAAATATCTCTTTTCTTAGTAAACGTACTGCACATTCAGTAAAGGCGAATAAAGTATTCACCAGAAGTAACAATAGAAACCATTTCATATTCGCGCCTTTTCTGAACTGAAAATTTCAACGGCCTTTCTATTTATAAATTCACATAGTTAGTTAATAGTATATCATACATTTATAAAATTCAGACTCAAATTTCAATAACTGCTAACATATATGTTGTAATCTACATAATTATGCTGCGATATTCATCTGTGAACAAATATTTCATAAATTTTGTCACGCATTTGTGAACAGGTATTTTTCCTTGATAACTACTTTATAGCGCTGTGGCGAGCGTGTAATGTACGTTTTTAAAATGTAAAACGCAAAAACTTTAAAACAATTTAAAAGCTATTTACGTGAAACCTTATTGTTATTTCACTGTTCCTATGGCTAAATTTCACATACATTAATGTCGCAATTATTTTCCAGAATAGGAGTTTGATTGATATTAATAACTTTTTACGCTAGCCAGACTGATTACGGTTGCGTGTCAAACTGTCAATTATCCAAACACATATTTCTGAATGTTGAGATGCAAGGAACAAGGAACGTCATTTGGGTGTCCCCCTCCAATTTTTGTAATTTTCGGATATGTTGTATTTATAGTACTTGAAAAACTAAACGAATAAGTTTTTTATCTGCCCAAAAACGATTTAAAGGGGGGTAACTCCCCCTCAAAAAGTTGTAAGTACCTGGTTTACTTAACACCCTGTAACTTTCTCAGTAGGTACGCAAGGAGTGGATTTCCAGCTACAACCCGCTTTGATCAGAATTATAAGTATTTTTGGGATCCATACTGTGAAATATATTGTTGAACAACTTTAACAAATTCTTTAGCATTTGTCCATAAGTTCCCTTCTTCTTCTACAGACTTCATTGTTACAAATTTATTAATTTTTCTTGATACAATTCGATGCATTGTTTTAAATTTCTAGGGCCAGTTACGAGAAACTTTAAAACGGACGTTTCCATTTATCTCTTTCTTCGCTTGCAAGGCCCAGACCCAGTAGCGACCTTAAATTTTTTCAGTGTACTTTTAGAAATTTAAGATAAATTATCTTTGTAGGTACCACCCTGTGTTCAATGCCTCAAGTGACGTACCTACCGATTATCCTTTTCTAAATTTGCGTTGAACGGTTTTAACATTGTAATTTCTTTTCTTACCAGATTTTTAGGAATACACACAAAGCAAAAAATCCTGTAAACAAATCGAAATCATTGCAGCGCAAAATTTTAATATTCACATACATGCGGCACACTCTTCTGCTCTCACGTATCTGCCCGCACACTTAGTGATGCTTCCCCCACTACGCTGCATCGCGCCGCCGAGTCACAGCCGCGTACACTATGTATGGCGCATGGCGAGTCCCGCGCTCGCGACGCGTATATATTTAGACGGCAAATGTTAAAGTATTCCGTTTTTCCATACATGTCTCGGATGCATTTCTTTATCATGTACATGTAAATATAGTGAGCATAGATAGATTTGTTTGGACTTCCATACGAACTTTCATCCCCTATTTCACCCCTATGTAGGTCGAAATTTCAAAAACGCTTGAACAAAGGGTAGCCTATGTCCTCCAAGGTCTAATCTATCTCTGTACCAAATTTCATCAAAATCGGTTCAGCGGTTTAGGTGTGAAAGCGTAACAGACAGACAGAGTTATATTCAACAGTTTGAAATTAAATATCTCATGATGAAGGGATGCTTGAGGGTTCAATGAAAGGAGCAGAGAGTTCTCTGTCAGATGACATGTGAAAATATTTCACGAGGTACCTACTAACAAAGTTACAGCGTATTAAGTAAACCAAGTACAGTACCAATCTCGATAATCCGACAGATATCGGACCAACAGGCTGTCGAATTATCGAATTTTCCGGATTAGCAGGGGTGCCATTTAAACAGTGCTAAGCAAGCCTCTTACCAGATTGATTCACAACAGATTTCAATTTTGTTTTTGTTTTTAACAATGTGATAGACTTCAGCCCGCCCTAAGTATCTCACAACACGCACAGGACTACTGAGGACTGAAGCGGGTCAAGGTAAATGCGCTTGACGCGCCGCTATCGGCAAAACAAGAAAACAATCACGCTGCCATAAGTCACTAACAGTAAAATAGACCTTCCGTGAGCTTGTCGGATTATCGAACGTGTCGGACTAACAAATGTCGGATTATCGAGATTGAATTGTACTCAAAAATCTTTGTGGGGTGCGAGAGCGAGGTTTGGGGGTTTCCTTCCCTTTAAACGATTTTTGGGCATATGGAAAAAAACATAGTTTTAGTATTAGTTTTCCGAGTACTACAACATATCCGAAAAGTACAGAGAGGGACACCTAAATGGCGTTCCTTGTAAGTCTGTTTTTCTACTGCTTAACCTAGAAGAAAAGAGTGAAGTCACACAGGAAATTACAAAATTCTTACAAAATTTGTCTGATTCAAGTTGTCCAAGTGAATTAGCCACCCTACTCTTAACTCCTATTTTGCTATTCTATTGAATTTCACGTCTTGAATTCTGATCCAATATTTTATGAAAAACAAATAAAAAATAATCTCTCCTTATTGGTTCGATATTTAGACAATTTTAACCCACATCGCACAGTAGGCAAGGGCAAAAGTGTTCCATTTAAGCTTTTAAAATTAATTTAATGGAATTCACTAATTTCACATAGTGTAAATTTTAATTCAGTCTATAATCCAAAACATGCACCCATGTAATTATGTAAGATTAAAATAAAAATATTTGAATTGATTCAAAATATTTCTGCTCCTCTGTTGAGGGAGCAAATCCGTAATTTCCGGCGCATAGTCCTGTATTTTCCTGGTATTCCTGGTAGTTCAAGCTGAACTGGTAGTTTCCTTCGATGTCCTCATGAGTCAATTCTTCGGGCTTGCTAAACTCCTTTGAAGTTGCATGGTATACGAGTGCATTTTATCGATGACTTTGTATCTCTCAGATGTTGTGTAATTTTGCCATCAGTCAAAATAGTTGAGGGCAGATTTTAAACTTTATCACACGTAAAGTAAATTCTATTGGCATCGATACCTCGATTTGCTTCTTCATATAGCTGAGTTCTTGTTTGATTTCTTACTTTTTTTGTATATCCAAACTTAAAGGGCTGCCAGTAGTGACGAACAACTTGCGAGAACTTTTCCCAATATCTACAATTGCAGTTGAAGTTGATAAAGCTGGTGGCTCAATAATGTCGTACTATAGATGAAGCGGCGTCAGCGAAAGCAACAGTTGCATACGCACTTATTTTTCGCTTTTACGAATATCCATCATGGCTCCATTTGCTAAAACACTAGTAAATTATTGTTAAAAGTTCCTACAATTTCTTCTGTCGGCCTTGAAATTAAAATCTTTATACCGATATTTTGCACACCTCTATGTTTCTGAAAATACCCTCCGATTTCGCCAAGTTAATCTCCGTATAGCTTCAAGATATTTCTTTTTTTTATCCTTGAAAACCCCAAACCCAAAGTAATGCCAATGCTTCCGTCGAACTGAACATTTTTGATTCACTTTAATGAGTGGGAATACTTTCCTTTATTCTATGGATGCGCTTAGGGTTGGCTGGCTTTTCCTTGCTGCGTTGTATTTGTGCATGAAGAAGCAGTTCTCGTTGTGAAACTCTTTGTGGAGTCTTGTAGTTTCCTCCTTTCGGTTGAATTCCTACATTCCTCAAAGTTTTTCGATTGTCTCCCTATAACATATTTCTACTGAAAATTTCAATTCCAAAACGTTGTCCATCTATTCGCAGGGGTGTACGTCGAAAAACCTGACGATTTCCGCAACTTCTCACCCCAAGTTTCATAAACTATTTATGAAAATGTAACTTGTAACTTCTCTTCACATAATCCATATAAATTATAACTGTCTTTTACTAGATCAAAGAGTTGCAAATGTTTTTATTTCTTAAACAAAATTTTACCACGGTAAAATTAAATCGATTTAAAACTCAAAAAAGGAAATTCAATTTTTCCCTCAACAGCTTTATGTGGAAAAACCAAGTTCTTTAAGTTCAGTTCAAAAATTAGTCAGTTCAGATACCTGCTATAGGATTGACCGAATATTGATGCTAAGATAACCTAATATATATAGTACTCATATGCATTAAATCAACCACTAGAACTACCAAGCCGGTCATTTTGACCGGTAGCCTCTCTTTCAGTTGCATTATTCAGCGTATTATTTCTATCCTTGTTTTAAGCACTTCGGTAGGTCTAGTGTTAAAACAAACAGGTCATTAGGATTTGAGAAATATTAGGAACGAATGTCCAAATTACCAACTACTTTATTGGTCAATGGTTATTTATGGATTTATTACTGTTCAATTATTTGTTACTTCGTACACAAAACAGCAAAAGTTATAATGATTATATTTGGGTATCAGTGGTTGTTGAAATTCTTCTATACAGTAAAATTTCATTCAAAAAATAATATTAAATAATATTTCCCGATCTGTTTTTCCCTTAAATTTCATTCTGATTTGCTGTGTGCAATTATGCTACAACTGCATCTGCCATTCTGCAACGCTGCCGACGAATAAATCATTTATGCGATGACTACTTACAAATAGAAAGCCCAAAACATGAAGTTGCATTGAAAGAACTGAAGAACTTTTGGTTATTAATGCATTCTGCCATTTTAGTATTATTACGGCTGCACTTCCGGCATCTTCCACAAATGAACTCAACAAAGGGAAAAGTTTTAAGGGTAAAAAAAACATGTGTGTGAATATTGGTCCATCAGTTGGGAAAAGAGCGCAGAATTCTTCTTAAGAATTTTGCGCAAAATATCTTGACTTTTTTATCTAATGCTGATAATGATATAAACTATGTTTTGCCAATAAATGAAATATACTTAGATGAAGAATGTGATAAGTTTATGAAAGAAACAGAAGACGAAACTGAACAGATCGACATTCCCAGATGAAATTACCAAACGCTTTTTTCTAAATAACAATTTCATAAATGGGCTTGAATTTGTAAATCTAGAAATTGTTTTAGATATTTCCCAAAGAAAATACACAAAAGGATTAAAGGTTATCTCCTATAAAATGTAATACCAACAAAGATAAAACCTTTTATCAATTGAATTGGCAGAAGCAGCTATATCACTTTTCGTACTTTTTCAGGAAACGAAAAAGGAATTTTAAAGGTAAACAAAAAACCTTATTTTGAATATGTCTTTCTAAAAATTTAATATCATATAACCAAATGAGAAAATTTTAAATTATTTGATAGAATTAATAATAGAAATCTTCAAGTTATAACATATTATATATAATAAACGTTGGAATAATAAAAACCTGAGAAATCTTAATACCTTTTGATATATTACAAGATATATTCATTTTGCTTTCTTTGAAATGGTTTCTTCTTCTTTTAACGTTCGCGTTCGTACAAATTGATACCAGTCCTGAGGTATTCTAATTTCAATTAATGTGGTTTTCGTTGCTCTTTTTATGCTTTGATGCCTGATCGGCATCCTATTACACTTTTTTGTATCCTATTTTAAGGAAATTGTGTATCTTATTTCAAGAAATTTGTGGTCATTCAAATTGTTAGTCTGCCCTAGGCAAGAATCGAAATAAAGGGCAACTCCAATTAAGACTATCGAGGCTTCTTAAAATGCAGAAGGCAAGTTGATCTGTTTCCCGTCCAGCAATCCTTTCATTCCATATATGCACTCCTTAATAGACAGATTATGATTCCATAATTGCCGCTTGTAGAATAATATTATATTTGAAGCGTTCAGTAGTAAAATGCGCCGGATACATTTAGGTAAAGTTTCTGGTTAGCAATTTCTAGAAATTTGTAATTACATTAAGTTGTTAAATTCAATCGTTTTTCAAAACTCGTCAGTTTCATATTGAGGAGAAATCTTAACAAAAGTTATAAAAAATCCATGTTATGCGTTTAAAAACCTAAAGCTTTACCTAAATGTAATTAACACATTTTGCGATAGGACGCCTCATTTTCCTAACCTAAGGTCATGGAAAATTTCAATATATTTTGAACATTAAGGCTCAATCTGTATTCCGTATATCTAATTGAAATGCGAGATATTTTTAAGAGTGTGATGCCTGGAATAATGACTATCATATCGATCGTCTGGTTTAATACTGCAAGAATTCCGAAAATTTCAGTAGAGTACAATATTTTCTATCCGAATCGATACTTAAGAAATGCTATCTTGCGAATGCAAATAGGATACAGATCCTATTCCAGTATTGAACTGAACTTATTTTGACAAAATAAACATTTTGTTATTGAACTATCTCGTATACTACTTCGAAATAATTAATTCTGATTGGCTCCAGTATTGAACGATCGATATTGAAGGAAGCTGTTTATATATTGATTGAGTTTGAAACAGCAAATGTATTTTGGAATAATTCCTTTCATACTTTAACAGTTAATACTTTAACATACTTTAACATTACTTTACATTGTAAATCGGTGTTATTTGTTTGTTCCTGGTTTCTCCCGATGTGCTCCTTTCGTACCATTTTTTCAGTTTTTAGAACAATATTATCAGCAAGCACTTGATTGCACTTGATAGCAGTTCTTTTTGTAACATGAGTTCTTAATTTTATTTGACAAAGTATTCTCGGCATCTTCGTCTACCAAAAACCCGTTACTTATTTCTTTTTGGTGAACTACTGTGATCGGAAGTAGTACTACTACTATCTTCAGATAAATAATTGAAGGGGTTAGAAGACAGATAACGCTCACATTTCGCTTGGGTAATTTTTGCACTGGACAGAAGGCGACTTTGGAAAGCCGAAACAACACCTAGGCTGATTTGTCGACTTGCATTTGGATGGTTTTGCTTCTAACCCCTTCAATTTGGATCCTTATCTGAATTCTTGGAGTAATTCAGAAACGAATCTTAATGACGCTGCATGGCGGACATATCAATGATAGGATTTTTATAACAACTTGGACTTGTAAGGACCATGATGCGCTGCGCTACATTTTTGGTAATATACACGTTTAAATGGACCAGTCCATCCCGCACAACTTAGTGGCAATGTGTGGCGCAGCTTAGCAAGCCCAGCATAACCTCAGTGCGTGACGGGGCTAATCTTTTTTCCTTAATTGTTACTGATTTCCCTGATTCTGGCACAATATTCGGAAGAGAAAGCAATTACTTTGTATCTAAGCTTGTTGCGTTCTCTAACAAAAGATAATTTTATTCACGGGTAAATTGCTCAAAACATGCAACATCGCGATGACTGGCATATTGTGTCATACGAATAATGCTATAAAAGTGCTATTATAAGCTCATAAATATCTGCAAAAGATCTGTTATTAACGCAATACATACTCCAACTACAAAATCCAAATCATAGGTGCTTAGAAAATACCGGCAAATAGTAATTTCAATAATATGTTACTTGCATTTATTATGTTCTAATGCTAATTTCAGCACCAATCAAGTTTTAGTCTAATGCTAATTTTAGCAACAATCAAGCTTTTAGGAGTCAAACAGATAATTTCGATACACTTATTATTGGAACGATTAATTGACGTATCTGTGTTTTTTTAATTTATCTACATTAACTAAAAAAGGTCTGCGTACACTAAGGCATACGGAATCGCTCTTTTTTATATATTATGAGCATACCTTTAAATTGAGTTCAAAATATGTTTTTCACATATTCTATGTAGACTTACAGTTCTGGGAATGCTGACCCAAACCATTCCATTGGTCCAGGGAGTTCTCTAACCGTCAGGTGTCTTTGACACTATACAATTCTTTCGTCAAACCACTGCTTGAATATGCATCTCAAGTGTGGAATCCTTTCTATGCCGTGCATATTAACCGTATCGAATCGGTTCAATGCAAACTCATTAGGTTTGCGCTTCGGGATTTACCTTGGGACGACCCCATGATCCTTCCACCTTATCGCAAGCGACTTAATCTTATTGGCATGGTTTCATCGGAAAAACGTCGGAATGTTGCTGATATAGTTTTTATTCACCAGCTCTTGAACGGTAATATTGTCTATGCGGAGCTTAGGGGTAGGATTTGTTTTAGGTCGAATGGCCGCTGCTTGACGAATGTCCCGCTTCTGCATATTAACTTTACCAGGACTAACTGCGGTAAGCGTGAGCCTATTAACCGCATGTGCATGGCGGTTAACCGTATTCGGGAGCATTGTGACCTGGATGTGGGATGTGTCCAAAGATGTGCTCAAAAACCGCCTTCGTATGGTATTGTGAACCTTTGACTAGTGTTAACATTGGACATTTTTGGGTTGTTTTTGTTTCTTTTTTGGTTTGGTCCTGTTATCGGTTGCTTGGCTTTTCCATCTGTCCTATCTGTTTGGTTAACTTACTAACGGTTGCTTCTCTGCATGCTTGTCGGAGAGCCTAATCTTAACACATTTCCTTGAAGTGTGTGAGCGACTAATGCGGGGGTAGGTAAATGGTTCTTAGCTCCACACTGAGAAGTGCACCTTCTGGGCTAGAAGGGAAACTCATTATTATTAAAATCAACCAATATTGAAATGAACAAACCAAAACGAAAGAGCTCACGTATATTTAACTTACTACGTACTTGGGTGGTTCTCCTAAATTGTAATTCAATATTGTGAATCTTAAAATCCATTTTCCACTTCGACTAAATCCAAACCATGAGCTACACCCACCCAAGTGCGGGTTTTATGAACGATTTAAAATAGGAGAATGTGATGACTCATATTTAGACATGTCAGACCACTTTCTGCTATCCTAAAGCGTTCATAAAAGACAGTTCTTGTGTGAGTGTAAAATCGCAGTTCATGGCTTAGAATTATAGAAGGTCAAGGGCCTTCGAAACTTGAGCACGATAGTGTGAAGACAACACTCAACTATCTATAGAGTGTTGAGCGACTTTAAATCAATGGGAATTATTACATCAATGCATGTTCTGGTCGTCATTTAAAATGGCTACTAATAGAGAAATGTAATAGTATTATAACATCAGTGAAGAAAAATCCGCGAATAATTGCACCACAAATCGTAAAAGATATTGAGGTTAAGTTAAGAAAAAATTGTGCTGATACTTCGAGAAAAATACATACTAACAAAGGCTCAGTTCCACGGGTGTGCTGAACGTAAAAAACCATTTGTATTAAGAATTATTCGACAAACAATGAAAATATAAACAATATGTACTTCCTTTGAAAAACAATAAATAGTAAATACCTTCTATTTTTAGAGGGTTATCTATAGAATGACTCCTTACTTATCTAATTCTAAATGTGTTTAGCTGGACATCTCTTTTTATCCTTCAAAGAATTATAAAAGGTGATATCTTTTTAACCTCCCAATAGTGCAACACTCTCCTCTGACATACAAATGGAACATAGAAATGCTTCTTTACTCTTTTCAGGAGAGAATAAAGGAAGGTATTTTTTTTCAAACTATAGTTACATTTCCTAATATATACAAATGAATGAGAAATTTGAATAAGGATACATCTCTTAAAATTTCGGATGCTGTAAATAAACTTACATAATTTATAACAACTACCATAATTGTAAATGAAATAGTAATCGACGAAGGAATTTTATTAAAATTTGAGGCAATTCACTTAATTTCATTAACTCAATTATTCAATTTATTACACAATTAAACTTAATAAAAACAATTAAACTTAATAAAAACAAAAATTAATTCACACTGGATAAAAAAACATTACGTAGACATTAAAACTTAGTAGTAGTTGAATGGCTCTTTTAAAACCGAAATGGAAATATTGGCCAGGTGGAATCTCACATATCTCCATTGGGCATGTTTTTGTATGAAGGGGAACGTCTTTGTAGATGAAGGTACATTTAGTCCTTCCTCTAAAAGTATCTTTAAGAGGTCGTCGCATGTACTTCTTCAAATTTTGTGCTTTATTGCCCATTTCAATAGTTTTTCACCTAAAATTTCTAGCTTTTCTTTTTTGCTAGTCTTAGGAGATTTGGGTACTTTTGGATTAGCATTATCATTATTAAAATATTCATCAATGTCATATTAGTTGTACATTGTCACATTTTTATTGTTTTCTGAAACCAAATCAATGTCTTCCCTATTATCTTTCGAATATTTTTTAATTTCTGCCTTTACCAGACGCCTCACATGTCTTTTTGAAAGCCATCACAGTTTTCTCTCCACAATACAATACGATGACACCAAAACGAAATGCATTTTTCCATTTTTCCCCCACCATCTTTAAATAAAATCTCTTATTCATCCCTTTAGCCTCCCTGGGATATTTTCCGATATTCACAACAAAGTTTTATAATCTCTCCTAAACCTACCTTAGGGAGATCTCCCTACATTTCGCACTGGGTATGGTCACTGTATAATGTAATTGCATACACCCCGATGATCTATAGATTCTATAGAGCATCAAAATTGAAAGTATTTATGCATGCTAGCCAAATATACTTTAATTTTTCAACTCTGGAATGCCGAAACGGAGAGATTTTTAACGGCAACAGATGTTAAGGCTAGAAAAAGAAATAGAATTGAAGATAGGTGTCGTATTCTGATGATTCTAATTGTTCAGATTTTGAAATAAATTATCATCGTTTACCCTTGCTTAATAAAAAAGTATATTCACAATAAAGTATGATGAAAAAAATGTAATACCTGTATTTTGAAATGAAATAGCTAATTTTGAATGTTTTTAAAATGGAACTTAGCTTTTTCGCCTTGATATCTGTTAATTCCACGTGGCTTGAAGAGTGTCAAGTACATCGGGATTATTTTATTATAGAAAAAAATTGGTGTTGAAAACCACACTTAGCGAAAGTGTAGAAATTGACGCCACATAAAAGTTTTTAAACAATCCCAAAAACCAATTTAAGCGTAAAACTTCAAAAGTATTAGCTTGATACAAAAAAAGAAATAAATTAGCAAATGTGTGTTAAATTATATAAAACTGCTTCCGATTGAGATATGTACATAGAGAAAAACAAGCAGAATCAAGATAAGTGGGTCAAAATAAGTCTCTTCAATGCATTGACAGTGTTCATGGCTTGAATGAATGAATGAACGTTTGAAATGCTTCCAGCATAACATGCCCCCTGAACAACAAAATTTACTTAAAGTTCTGGTTCTGATTAACTCAAAAGTCTGAAAGGATATAATTCGCGGTCTACGTTTGTACCTCACTATTGATCTGATTTCCACAAAGCCTACCAAAACATTTCGTCTGCTTTGTTGCCGAATATATGTCCCTAGATAAACCTTCTGTCAGAAGAGATATACTACATATGACAGGACCACAAGCCTGATGTCACTCCCTTAACAGGTCGAGTACCAGACGAGAGTGTCAATTATTATTTAACAGAGAGTCCCCTAACTAAATTACTCTGGATGACCAGAAGTCAGGAGCCAGGACATCAGAGAGGGTTCAAGATAGGTTCAAAATGGAATAAAAAAAATGTTCTGATTATTGTGGTTATGGAAATGCATATGGGAGCAGGGATTGATAGATTTTGACTATGTGCCATGTCGATACATACAGGAAGAGGTGCTGGAGATAGAGCTTCGGCTATCAAAAATTAAATTAAAATTGCCCTGGAAGAGCGGCGTTGGGGAACAGTTGTAAAAAGTGTTTAAATTTAATTGACAGAAAGCGTACGTTTTTGTTTTTGTTTGTTGATTTACACAATTATTTACTTACCTTCGCCGCCCTACCGCGTGTCAGGGTACTTTTTCTGCCTCTGTCGTCTGTGGAAATCAATGTTTCCGCTGCCAGATTTCGTGTTTTTCTGGATATTTGTTGGTGTGTGCCACGCTCAAAGCAACTGAATTAATTAATAATTTGGAAGAGGGACGATATGCGGAAAATGGCCCAAGTAGCTTATTTGAATTTCCCTGTACATTGGGGCGTAATGAAAAATGTATGATAATTTAAGTACATTTTACCACTGTTAATATGACCTCAATTATTTCAGTTTAAATAATTTCAGGATAATGTGTTCACAGAATTCAAAATGATAGAATGAACTTTAATTCGCTTCATAAAATTAGGAAATTCAGAAGGACATTCGGAGTTGCCCACAGCATCCATCCTATGGGTATTATGGAAGTAGAATAATAATAATTATTGACTGTTCTGGCTTAGTAAAAATGAGGGCCGAAGATATGAGTTTCTAACGAGTGATTAGAACATCTTGCTTGACAGAAATGCTGATTAACTCAGTGGTTTCGCAAGTATAATTTTGGTCAGTAGAATTGCTTCAACCACTGGCACCCAGATAA
>QYTT01083105.1:0-15051 GCA_006980735.1 Dasypogon diadema
TTTTGGTTTTAAAATTGCGTATATCTTGTTTTTTCTTAATTCAATGACAATAATATGGAATATGCATAGCTATTATTACAGTACCAATGGTATTAGGTGAGCAATTTGTTCATTTCGCAGCGACATTCTTCAAACGAAAATAACAAAACTGCCATCAAAAATAATTCGAAAATGTAGTCTTGGCAACTTAGTGTAGTTATTTCGAAAATGCAAATTTAATGAAGAAATTATCGCTAAAATAATTATAAATTCTCCAAAATTGTTTGTTGTCTATATAAATTAGACAAAAAACAGTAGAATTTTCTTTGCAAAGCTAATTATTTTCGCTAATTTTTTGCACCAAAAAATAACTCTACAGCTGCACCACCTTACATCCAATAGATGCAGTTAAAATTACGAAAGTTTTCGAAATCTCCAGCGCGAAAGTAGAACTAGAACCTACTTTTGCGCTGGCTCCCAGTTTCAAAGTGAAATTTTTAAAGAGATAAAAAATACAACTCTGTCGAGTGAAGCGTGGAGACAGAAAATAATCTGTAGCTCCACGCTGTATTGGAAACGCGCCTTAATTGTTTGCCTTCTCCTAAGGAGATGACCTCTAAATGAATACATGAGGTGAATAAAGTTGTATATACAAGAAAGCTTTCAGCTGAGTTTTCGAAAGCTTTCGAATTTTTGCAGGAGTAGCAACATTAATTGAAATTATGATAGTTTTATGAAATGTTAAAATATAATGTTGATGACGGAATTTAAATTAATATTGCTATTTAAAAAGTGAAAGCTTTCGAAAATTCAACTGAAGGTTTTCTTGGACTTATTCGCGCCACGTATTCAAATATTCATTTGGGCGTACCGCGGACTGAGCAAACGAAATGATACATAAAATTCGTAAATGAACCTCTAAATTAACTGAATTGAAGATATTCTTATTAATATCAGGAACTATTAAGTACAAATATATAAAACACAAGAGCATGTGCTTCCCATTGAAGAGTAAAAATAGCGAATTTTAAAAATCATTACAAAAATTATCAAAGATTGTGGGTATATCAATTTTGAATTTATTATTTTTATTTCTGAAATAAGACAAAAAATATATTTCATCTAAATATTGACTGAATGCGAATGTTCCCTTGTCAGACCTGAATAATGGTTCATTGTGAACCTCGCCTGAGATGGCTATTAGTAGGGAAATAGACAGAGAGAAAACTGGAACCAACCATTCTTACAATTTCTCCCAACTCTTAAATTGCTAACAATGCCAATGAGCTGAAAAAGTATAAATATAATTTGTCCTTTCTACATTAGGTCACCTTTGGACATTTACAGGTAAAGATAAAGTATTCAGTGCTCTCTTAGTGCTCCTCCTCGCAAATACAGCTTCTGCACAAGCCGTTGAAAAAAGCACCCGTGCTTTGTCTCCAAAAGAGGTAGTGCGCTGTTACAATCGTCTATGCAGTTCCTTCTTAGCAAAGAAAGCGTTTTCTCGGGGCAAATACTGTCTTTAGGTTTCACAAAAAGTCCGCCTTAAATATCTATCATTAGGCAGTCTGTCGATCTATTTTTTTTTCTGCCGATTCTAGAGCTCTGTCTATGGATGTGTCCCATAGAGAAATCACCATTGTTAAACTCAACCTTGCCTAACCCAGCAAAGCGTTCCTCAAGGGCAAGCACTGAATCAGAAGCGACTTGATCATATTTGAGTCAAGTACTGTGCCAACACTACGGGACAAAAACGAGACCCGCAGATTAGATCACCTGATACTGAAGAGCACTTCAAATGGGGCAGCAAACAGTCCTGGTATCCATCGACCAAGGTTTCCATACATTTTAAGTTGCTGTGACCCGGTCTGAGGTGTTCTAATAGGTTGATTCCCTCAATTTCAAGACACTTTTAGCAGCATGGACTGAACATGAGCTCCACTGCTGCAATCGGCCTTAATCTAAGTGCACCCGTGATACCCAAGCAAGCTGTTCTTTGTACCTTCGTTACGTTTTTAAGATGAACCGTCTCTTCCAAGGTGGTCCATAAATTCGGAATATCATGCGTAAGTACAGCTCTAACAATTGCGGTGTAGATCTTTTACACCAAAAATGGATGATGATGTCTTTGGTCAAAATATGTATCTCCTAAATCTATTCAGTAATTATGAATTTCCGAAGAAAATATTTGAGTGAAAAGTTAGAGGTCACAAAAAGGGACACTTAAGTATTACTTTGACCTTAATTACGCCCACACGTTTCCTGAGACATGTTTGCTAAAACCTCATCAAAATATAATAAAATATATATATATATATATTATTTATTATATATTTTTATATAATATATATTTTAGAAGTTGTTTGCATATCAAGTAGGCAAATAAAATAATAAATAAAATGTAAATAAGCTGCATTTAGGGCCATTTCTTTTACCTGCCTCGGATTACAACAGTGATATACTCACGGCGTCTGGTTGTTCAGTAGAAGAAGCAGCGCATAGAGGAATCAGTTGCTATGTCTTCACTAGATAAATAATTGTTTGATGTAATACAAGTATTATTTTGGAAGAATCTGTGATCGCATCTGTTGAGTGGAAATGCTGACCCCTCACAGATAAAGGTTGTTTTTTTCAACGTAAATTTACCCAGCAAGAACTTAATTTAGATCAGAAAAAGACAATAAATGGCATCCAATTAGATTTGGAAGTTGCTCTAAACTGATTTGAGTTTTGTACAATAAAGTTGCTCTAAATTCTGTAGAATGAACCAGTTCACTTTAGAGCAAATTTTTCTGCTCTACTTTTTTAGTCAGAACAACTTAGAGCGACACAGGAAGCTTTCAAATTGGCAAAAGTGAAAAATTAAAGCAGAAGAGAAGTTTGCTATCTTTTCAATTAAGAAAAACGAATTATTTATAAAAATTTAATTGAGAAGTGATAAAATAGTGGAGAAGTAGAAAAGAAAATGATTTAGAAAATTTATATTAAAACATTAAATTAAACTAAAG
This sequence comes from Dasypogon diadema, assembly GCA_006980735.1. Classification (NCBI taxonomy): domain Eukaryota; kingdom Metazoa; phylum Arthropoda; class Insecta; order Diptera; family Asilidae; genus Dasypogon; species Dasypogon diadema. The sequence goes on from QYTT01083105.1 coordinate 2,988, forward strand.
GACTTTTGAAGTGAGCTGAGAAATAGGATGAAAAAAATTAATATTTACTCACCCGTCGGGGGTAATATAGTGATAGCAGAATTTACGCCAAATGCAGCAATAGAATTGCAAAATGATGAGTAAATTTGTATATATAACTAATAGACTAAAACAGTTAATTTGAACATTGCCTTCATTATGTACCCAAATGAAGAACTGTTTGCCTATTAAAGAGTGTCTCAAAAAGAGTGGAAAATTTAAATTTAGCGCCATTTTTGCTGTTGTAGGTTGACAGTGAAACCATTATGACAGTTCGATGGTAGACAGTCCGCCATTATTAAAAATGGATCCCTATTTGATACAACAAGGCATTCTTATTGTAAAATATTATTTAAAAAATGGTGAAGGTCACCGCCACGATTCCGAAATTGCGTCCAATTTTTGGTAGAAAAAATGTTTTAAGAATATCAACTGTGAAGAGAAAAATCGAGGAGACTGAGTCCATTATTGATGTCAAACCATCGACACATGTTCATCCATGTCACTCATCGCGTCTGATCACCAGAATGTTGCCGCGAGTCTAGCAACATTCATTCGACATCTTGCTCAAGAATGTAACATTTCAAGAAGCACTCTGCAGCATATTCTCACAAAAGATTTGCGTCTTTTTGCCTTCCAAAATCCAGCTGGCTCAACAACTCAACTCTACAGACCATACACACCAAAGAGGGTTCGTCAATTGGGTAATTGAACAACAACAAGTGAACGATGAGTTTTACAATAAGATCATCTTCAGTTTTCTCCGAAGAGGCTGCCGAGAATACACAAACAGTCGATTGTGAGCGGTATCGGGGCATGATAACCCGATTTTTTGTACCTCAAATGGATGGTATGGATCGCAAAGACATGTGGTTCCAATTGGATGGTACTACTTTCCACTTCTCCCGTTTCAGCGGCCAGAATTGGCCCCCTTTTGAACTTCTTTCTCTGGAGTTTTTTGAAGTTCAAAGTTTATGTCAGCAGGCCCATGACGACCCAAGCCTTGAAGGAGGAGATTAGACGCTGTATCACTGAGATCCAGCCAAAATTATGCCAAACCGTGATTGAAAATTTCGTCAAAAGAACGCAGATGTGTCAGTAAAACCGAGGAGGGCATACATAATTCTCACATGTCTATTTTATTATTAAATCAAAATTTCGGTATTAAATAAAAAATGTATTATATGGAACATTTCCGACTCGATAATTTCGCTTGTTGATCCAAGTTTCCAATAACAGCATAAAAGCCAAGAAGCATTGCTGTTTTTCTGATACAGAAGGAATTTTGTTTTATCTCTCGGATAAAAATTATAATAGTCTTACCTACCACAAGTGACCCTTCAAAACTATACAAATGAAAAGTATAGGTTGTTTGAAATTGAAGAACAATGAAGCCCTAAATTGAACATGAAATATTCCATTCAGACCGCGGTAGGAACGTAAGTAACGCACAATAGCTTTCTTGGCAAATATTGGCTGTTTGAATTAATTTCCGTCTTTTAATAACACCTGACAACATTACATATATCTGGCAATACTTGCATTTAATACCTCATTGTCAGTGATGGGCATTTACGCGTAGATTTGCATTGTATACACTCCGGGGTAGACAATGCGCAGACAATGTAGACTTTTTGTAGACAATGTAAACTATTGGTAGACAGGCCCTATTCTTGTGCATGCGATATGTCGCACCTTATTTAACAGATTCAAATAAACAGAAATTTTTCTGCTCATTGGCATATAAAAGAATTACTTTGACATTTTATTAAATCCAAGGGGCAATATAGATATTTCAACTAAATAACTACACTATATGGCGCTGGTTGTATAATTTTTCCATACAAAATGTGACAATTTAACTGGGATTTATATATTTGTGTACATATTTATCATATATATTAATAGAGCTAAATTGGACAGCTATTATTCGCACATTTGGCACATGTACAGCCAATTGAAAAACTTTTTTTCATAAATTGTGATCGTGTTGTGGCAATAAAACAGGAAGTCCCTGTACGCTGTATATGAGCTTGGAACGAATGTTAAGCATTGGCTAACAACGACTTTTTAATTATGGATTGGGCGAGGAATTATCAATTAGCCACCAAGGTAACACGATCTAACACCTATGGATTGCTTTGTATGGGGCGTTATCGTTCGTTATCATCGTTCTGTCAAGAAGCATCGAGCGACACTACGTATTCTGCATACCTCAAAATGTAGGGCATATATAGTAATTATTGTAGTTTACACTATTTCGTAAGCAGCTAAGTTTAATAATACTTTATTAATTATTCAAAAAATATACGTTTCCTATTTTATTTCATAGTAAGGAATTCAGAATAGGTATGTAGGTAGCTTGGTCGGAATAAAACGACTTGTTTATCATGAGGTCAAGTTTTTACTACTTATCAGTTATCACTGGTTACAAGAGAACATAGCCATCTGAAAACTACACTCAGTGATCCACACTGTTACCGTCGGCACCAATGACCACACCTAAACGATGGCAATACTTTGCCTAGAACAAACAAATGTAATAGAACATTTCCTCTTACAGGTATGACTTCGAAGATTTGTATATTTATGTAAAAATGGTATTTTGATTTTAAAAATTTTTAGATCCTAAACAAAGGGGAGTATGAGAGTGAGTAAGCACTCATTTAAAAGGATCATTCTTTTTTTATAGTATGGCATCAGAGTTGTACAGAAACTACGTCCAGTAAACTATACGGGCTTTTTCGTAAGAAACGAGCGAAAATTGTTTGTCGCTTAAAGGCCTATGACGGGAAGCCCGTCTAGTCACTTTAACTGGGACGCTCTGCTTAGGAATAAGTTAACAGCAAGTAGCAAAACAAATATATTACAAAATGAATGTTCGCAAAATAATAACACAGATATTCTTAAGAATAATAGTGCTAACAGAACAACCAAAGTTCATTCACACATTCCTTTTATCATTTGATCAAGACCATTTGACTTTGATTGATATGATGGACGATGGGCCCTATTCTAATGGTTTCGTAAAATTTATTTTATGTTATGATCGTAACATAAATTTTTTTAGGAAATTCGTATTTTAATGTGCCCCCTTAAAATAAATTTAGAAGCAATTGTGCAGATTTCTTATTTTACGTTTTCTTCCCAAGTCATATTTAAGGTAATTTTATTAAAAATTCGAAATATGTATAATAATTTAATATTATGTAAATGCTAATTTATATCAAATTCAGAAAAACATAAGATAAAATTCTTAAAATGTACTTGAGAAATTATTTTATGTTACCGGAAATTTTATGTTATTCGGTCGTGTAACATAACAGAGTTTGACGATTACAATATGAATTTTGTGTCACATGATATAAAATAACATAAAACATTTCTCTAGATAGCACCCAATATCTATTGTCGACATTGTTTACATAGATTACATTGTCTACGTGAAATATTGCGACGTAGACTACGTCATTATTTACGCGTCGACAATGGCGTAATTTACGTTGTGTAGACAATTTTCCCATCACTGCTCATTGTGTAAGCTGTCAAACATAGTAAGGGTCATTCGTTTGCTTTGTGATAAATTAATATTTTTATTTTATTTCGTTGAAAATGCTGAATTACATTCCAAACAGCAACGATTGCGTAAAGTTTTACTTCATCATTTTATTTCAAAGAAAAGCATTAAGTGTTAATAGGACTACTATTGCTAAAGTACAGGAATAGTACAGAATAAGGGAAATTAAACGACGAAAAACGATTTGTGAATTGTTGCTCGAAAGGCAAAAAATAAAAGGATTTTTGCATCGAATAGTTACTGGTGACGAAAAATGTATTTATTACGATAACTCAAAGCGGAAAACAGCTTATGAACCAGGTCCATCAACACCAAACCAAAATATCCATGTCAATAAGATAATGCCCCGCTTTTGGTGGGATTAGAAAGGTGTGGCATACTGTACTGCTGTAACCTAATATAACTGTCACAGACGATCGTTCCCGACTGCAATTGATATACAAAATTATCCTTCAACATGACAATGCAGGACCACATATTGCTGTACCTGTTAAAAACTATTTGGAAGGACAAAACTGGGAAGTTCTACCACACCCGCAGTATTCGGCAGAAAAATGGGTATTGGACCGGATTGCTTCCAAAGATGGGTTAATTCTTTCGACGCTGAATTCGTATTTTGCCTGAAAGATGGGAAAAAGTTGTAGTTTTTGATGGGCAATACTTCGAATAAAGAAATAAATTTTTTTCTAAACAAAAAAAAAAAAAATCGGAAATTAATTCACACATTCACATTTTATTTTGTGAACACGAATCCTTCCCTTAAGGGAGGAACCTATTTCTCGATTATAAATATCTTGAAGAATATGTTCCCAAAATTTTAGGACGAATTTAAATTCTTTAGATAGATACAGAGCATATAATTATTCCAGGAATATGGCCGGGTGACAACCACCTACACAGGGTGACAAACACCTACAGAGTCCTTCGTCCCTTGGTTTTTCTCTTCCATTAATTAGTTTACCCGATGTTCACCTAAACCAAAAGGAGTCAGAACTTGTGTATTATTTGCTTACCCCGTAAAAATCTATTTTTTTTTCAAAATCGTACAACATTTTAATTTGTATGTCTTTTTTACTTTTATTTTTTTTTTGTTAATTTATAATGATATTTTGTAGAATTTACAACTATTTTTACTTTTGTGTTTTGTTCATGGAAATACAGTATACAAAATCCATATTCGTATACCCCATAAAATTTCAGAAAAAACGGAATAGCACTGCAACCGTTAGAGATGGAATGGTAAAATGCAAAACCCATTTGTAGAGGACTAAAAACACTTTTTATTTGTAACAAAAAAAGTTCACAAAATAATCTGCATAATTTGCATAAAATGCAATTTTCATTTTTTTAAGATGCAAAATTCGTATTGGTACACTGCTAACGACTGGGATAACTCAACAAATGAGAAGTTTATAGTGTTTTTTTTTGTTTCTTTTTGGTATTCTGTAAATTCCGAAAATGCAATAAAATATTTACTATTCTGATTAGTTGTGATAACAATTTCGATAGAAAAACAAGTGATAGTTTCAAAATGGGTCGGAAATCATCTGAGTTGTCAAATGAGGAAAGAAGACTTGTTGTATCATTGCGTCAACAAGGATATTTCTTACGTAAAGTAGGAGCTATTTTTAAAATGACTCATTCTACAATACAGGGAGTGGTTGAAACGTATAAAAAGGAACTCAACATAAAAAAAAACCGAGGAACAAAAATCGATCTTTGTTAACCAGACAACACATTTCATTTGTCCTGTGGCAGATCAGACAGGATCCAACTATAGGTGGACCAGAACTGTCTCGTCTCGACTGTTGAGAACACATTTCGGCTTAAATGTTACACCATAAATAGTTTGGAATACGATCCGTAAACAAGGACTATGGAATGGAATCGCTGCTCTAAAACCCTTTATCAGTGCGGTTAATCGCAGAAAAAGGATTCAGTTTGCAAAAAAGTACCAACATAAGGATATGGACTTCTGGAAAACGGTAATTTTTTTCCGACGAATCCAAGTTTAAGAGGAAAGAGAAAGGAATACGGGCCTTCACAAAAGAAACTTGTTACCTACATTTAAGCACGGCGGGAGTTCTGTAATGGTTTGGGGGTGTTTTTCCGCTGCAGGAGTTGGTTGATTTGCACTTCGTCGGTGGAATCATGGATTCTGCAAAATACATTAATATTTTGAAAAGTAATTTACCAAGGAGTGCAAGAAAACTGGGTTTGGATGGTCATTATATGTTTTAACAGGCAGGTCATTATATGTTTTAACGACCCGAAGAATACCGCTCTGAATACCAGGTTGTGGATCTTGTATAACTGCCCAAAATACTTGAAAACTCCTCCTCAAAGCCCAGATCTCAATCCCATTAAGAATCTGTGTTCACTTTTAAAAAAATCTTTGAAAAATTACAATATCCGGAATGTCCAGGATCTCAAGTCAGCTTTGAAGAAAGAATGGGAGAAAAATCCAAAGGATCTCACGTGGAAGCTTGTGTCATCGATTCCACGTCGACTGGAGGGCGTTATTAAGCAAAAAGGATACCATACTAAATATTGAAGTCTATTTTTTGCTCCATTTTTTTTTATTTTAAGTGGACGAATACGAATTTTGCGTCTTTTAAAAAATAAAAATTGTGTTTTATGGAAAATGCAGATTATTTTGTGAACTTTTTTTGTTACAAATAAAAAGTGTTTTTAGTCCTCTACAAATGGCTTTTACATTTTACCATTCCATATCTAACGGTTGCAGTGCTATTTCGTTTTTTCTGAAATTTTATGGGGTATACGAATATGGATTTTGTATACTGTAAGAAATAAAATGGAACGGACAAAAACGTGTAGATGAATACGTGGAAGTGGAGCATTTCTGAAGAGGAAAAGGGTTGAAAACTGGTACCCCAACCCCACAAATATTAACTGAATCACTACACCTAAATTATTCAAATATGTGTCGTTGGATGGGTATCTAGGTGGTAGTGACTGCGTGTTACAGTTTGAGGTTAGGAATCAGATACGATACCTCATATCCTTTTCGTTGTGTAGTTATTTTCTAGGAAAGTTGAAATTCTTGGGGGTTCACAATTTCCAATTAAATGTTGTGCAAGTTCACAAATAAAGTAGTTTATAATTTCTCAGGTTCCCCAGAATGACTAAACATGGTTTTAAATTTTTTAGATTAGGAAATGTGTTTACCTCTCACTCGCATCTGTGCTTATTTCTAATACCACACTGACCATTTGCGTTTGTAGTGGTAAAATTTACTTTACATATCCCAATTTTACAGCCGTTCCTTAGTTCATATTTCTATGATTTTGGTCAATATTTGACAACGCTAAGCTGTACAGAGTCGAACAACGTCAAAAAGGAGGCAAAGAAAACAATGGCTATACATATACGCATCGTAAATATTATTATGTTTTATTGAAAACTTCATTTCACACACTTGACACACCATATTAATAGGTTTTCATTGTTTAAAAAAAGGTTGTTATTATGTATCCACAAAAAAATCCTTAAAAGTGATCTTGAGAAGTAAGTTGCTCCCCTTAATAACTAAAAAAATTTGACCTACATATGCAAATGGGAATTCCTTAAGCAGTTTATTAAAAATTGCAGCACTAGAAAGCTGTTGTACTCCATAATTATGGCTTTTGACCTATTAACTTCGATAGAAGGTGAGAGTAATGAAGTTCAACCCCTTTACGCCCAAGGGAATCATGAGTTAAGGTTCCTTTTATCTGTTTTGAAACTCCGTTGAACATTTCCCCTTCATGAGTTACTGCAAAGTTTTAGGTCATCCTGAATGTTCGAATTAATTTTGCACTAGACTAGGATATACCGTTCTCTTTAAGCCCGCTTTAGTTCTTATAACATCATCATTGGAAAATCATTTGTCTGTAGAAGACTTAGCAGCTAGAGATGATACCTTTAAAGAAATCCTCAATAATTTCAATAATTCCATTCTGTGCAGTGACTTTGCAAAGCAGGAGTTGGAGTTGTTGTTGGTGTTGTTGTTCACAAGGGAGTGCATTTTCCTGCATTCAACATTCCTGAGCGAACTTAACGAAGGAAATGACTCTCCCACACAAGTTCAAGTCAAAAGCTCGCTTTCCTAATAAAAACATTAAACAGGGGGACTCCCCCTGGAAAACGGGTACTTGTGTGAGTACTTCTTTGCAGTGTGCGTCCGCTCAGTATGCCGTTTTCATTGTTGCTGTTACCTCGGTTGCTTTCGCTCTTGTTGCTATAATTGCTGCTATTGCACTATGAAAAAATCCGACCTGAGTGCATTTTAGGAAAAGAAGAAAAAAACCAGAATCGAAGTCGAACAGCAAATAAAAGGTCGACCTTAAAAGCCACTTTAGCGATTGCTTTACGCAAAGTTCGGGCGTTTAATAGCATTGATATGGTTGATTTCCACCAATACAAGTGAAATAGTCCTTTTCCTTCGAAAACCGTATTCCAAACAGGATAGAAATTAAAGTGAGTTAATTCCGTGGTTTTTGGGACGTTTTATTGTTTCTCGCCTTGCAATTGTTTGTTGACCCGTGAGAAAAGTGAATAGGATTTTGGAAATCGCGATTTTGGTCGAAGTTGCAAATAATCCGGCCCCGGAGTGCTGGTGGCAGTGAAGGAAATAATTAGAGAAATGCAGTTTTTTCCTAACTAAAGTGAATCGGAAAAGTGAGTGGTTGCTAGCTTAAAGTAGGGCATGACCATATTGATTTTGTTTGAGCCGGAACCAGTTGCCCTGATAACGCTTGCAATTGCGACAGTTTCTGTCCTATCTATCCTGCCCTTAATTAAATAAACGGTAACAGTAATGTGCAGTAATTAGTCGTTAAGTTCGCGTGCGGTACGACCAGTATTTGTTCTCGAAATAATAAAAGTGACATAACCTCAAGCACCCAAAACGAATTTATCTTTAGTTTTTTTTCAGTTTTCAGGCATAATAATGCTCAGCCTGCCGTTCTGGAAGGGCTGTTACATTTAAATTTTAATGTGACGGAAGTGTCGGTTCATAACAGCAGCAATCAGATAAATGTTGCCTGATGGATAAACATAACCTAGATCAATACTGTGCATATCAGTAACGTTGAGTGTACGTGAACAGGCACTGCAGATGTATGCTGTTTGCCATTCAACAGGCGTTTTACTGCATTGACGTTCGGGAATTTTCGGAAGTCGCGTTTCTCCTTGTGCAGAAAATTTCCCTTTTCCTGTTAATTACTTAATGAGATTTTCCAGGTGTCTTGCAACGGTCCTGCATAAATATTGCAAGCCCACTTAATCAGGCCGCCTGGAATAATCCCACCACTTCTAATTTTTATGAAAGGAGGGATTAAAGCAATTTTGTGGTGTTATGTGCTTGCTCTAGTTTAGTTTGTTTATATCCAGCAGCAGCAGTTTTTAGGGCCGCAAGAGTCCCACTCGACTGTCTATGGTGGCTATGCGGTGGGGGTCTGTTGAATTTTGTAGAATAGCAAATGGCATTGTTGTCACACGTGGATTTCTGTACCTAATGTGGGTTAAGTGTAATTGATCATACCCTTGACAATTCCTTGCTCCTTTATTGGCTTTGCTGGCTGCTCTCGTCATTGTCATCGCCCAGTTTTTACTAATTCACTTCATCTTGTTCGGTCTTACCCTGACATATATTCTTTGATGAGGTGGCAGTTAAAGGACCTTGAACTAGGTTTGTTTTGAAACGGATGTGATTTGCACATTTCCAGTCAAAGGAGAGGAAGTCAGTAAGCATTTGCTGACAAGTCAGTCTCATTGAAGCTGATATTTTGTTTTATATGAATGCATCTTAACATTCAGGCTTTCTGCTATCGTACTATTGTTCTTTCCCGTAAACATAGTGGATTCCCTATAACTGTTTTATTGGTATTAATACTTCACTAACATCAGTAACAGAAGGTTTTTAAATAGAAATCATTCCTATGTAAGATTTTTGACGACGACGTAGTAAAAGTGGCAGAGTTATTATATATTCTATAGGGGTAGTCGCGGCGAGAGTTGACGAGGAAAATTGAAAACTTTTATTTCCTAGCTACCTACGATACTACTTCCGCTGTATATCGAGGAGTTCTATTTTGTCATATTGTTTTCAGAAAGGTCGATATTCTGTTTGTTCCACTATGTTTTTAGTTTTGGTTTCCACAATGTGTTTTAGCTCTGGTGGACAATGATCCCAAATTGGAACAGCATATGCCATGGAATTTACTTCCCTTTGAAAATCACTATGATACAATAATTAGTATTAGATGAACAACATCTTCCAAGGGAATATGTTTTTCAGAATTACTTAACGAACTGTGTTTCCAGATCAATTAATTTTTTTAATACAATTTCGTGATTGTGAATAAAGAACAGAATTATTAGATTTCTTAAAGGGTTACACCATCTTGTCGCTCGGAAAATTAGGTATAAAAATATAATTTTGTCTGACGGGACTATTAAATATATAAAATAATTTTTATTTTTACAAATATTCTCTAGTTTCATGAACAAATTAACAAAAAAAAGAATAAAAAAAAGAAGAAATGGCGCAGATATAAGTCTTCTAGTGGGACCCTCTTTTGAAGTTCCTAGCCGATGGTGGAATTTTTTTTCCTGTCAGGCGTCGTCTGAAAAATAAAGGAAAAGACTTTTTCTTGTAAAAAAAATGTAGCATGGTGAAAAATCTTTTAAATTTTTTCGTAGAAATGATATGAAATGAGTTTTAAAAATTAATAAAAAATAAACGCGGCATTCAATAAAAAAATCGTATGCTACATCTTAGATAATATTCATAAAAATCGGTTGAGTATATTTCGAGATAATTTGTCCACCAGTTTGAAAAAAGTTGTTTCAAGAAAAACGCAAAAGAAAAAATACACCGCGTCATTGTCAATTAAATATTTTTTTTTATATTACCTTCAATCTGCAATTCCTGGACCATACACGAGGTCTTCCATTGATGTGACGATGTCCTCTGACTCTTTTTGAGCTGCTCTTTTCAACTTCTTGGTCTCTTTGTAAAGGTATTGTCTGCTCGCACCTGTCCCCTCACTACCTGAGATTCATGACTACTCTCTACCGTGCTCACTTCAAATTGCTGTAACGCCGGTAATAATTGGAATGTTGACAGGTTTAAACGCTTAAAATATACTTCAAGTTATAAATAAGAAGTCTAGCAAAAAAAATGTTTTTTTTGAAAATCTCAAGGTGGTGTAACCCCTTAATGAGCGACCACGCGATGGTTGTGCCGATGAGATCAGCCTTATCCTTAAATTAGGACACATTTCAGCCATTTTATAATTTAGCAAATTTTCCTCTAATAGTTCCTCATGTTCTGTAAACACCTAAAGTTGTCTTTCATGTCTCTATGAAATCGCTCTTTCGCCTATAAAACTCAGGCATATTGTCCTTAGCCTGTTAGATTTTACGTAGCTTGCGATATTGTGAAAACCAAATACCTCATAATAATTTCCCAGTAATCATTACTCATCAATTGTTACACATATGTATTAAACTTCACTACAAATTCAATGTAGGATCCTTTGATTGTCAAGAAAGAAAATACGATCTTAGAAAGGTTTTAACAAAGTAAAAGGTCCGTTACTCTGAGTAATATGGGTCTGGACTACTTGAGAGATGTCGTTAATAAACTTTGCTATAACATTCTCAGCTATTGAAGTTGGTTAGATATTTCGCATTTTTTCCCCATTAACTAGTATTCTCACTTTTTGCAACCTAACTGTCAGTTCCATAATATCGGAAGCACCTGTTATCGACGGTTCCAGTCGGTCTTAGGTTTGTAAATTGTACGTGACAAGAGAATTCGGTAGTTCATTTAATACAGATATTTTCAAAGATAAGAGCTACAAGATACTCATCATCATCACTGGCTTTCCTCACTCACTTCAGCTCTCCAGAGGTTGTGATTTCGAGCCGCCCTACGCAAAACGAGAGTTTGTAACGCTCTGAGGTTCCTTTCCACATAATCCATTGTGAAATCTCCTGTGATTCCTGGAATTTTTTAGGGTATACTCCTTAAGGGTCGTTTTGGTTGTGTTCTTTGAGAACATTCTTTCAAACCATCAAGTTTAAAATTTAATAAAGTTAGTAATATCCTAATTAGATTTCATACAGTACACTATTCACACCCCTCCCCCTGCCAGTATTCTACATCATGAATTTCACGTAGGACCTTCAAGGACTCCAAGTACTTTTCTTTATATTTGTAGTACTTTCTTATCTTGTTCAGAGGTTTGAAATTTATTAAGTTGTAAACAGACAATAATACCCTAGACAGACAGAGTCCTAAATCACGATAATTCGTAATTTGGGCCCATAAATCACGATAAATGGGTGATTTCGAGCTAAATCATGATACGAAATTACCTCAAATGTTGGCTGATTTAGCTTTGAAATCACGATAATTTCTAAATCAGAGCCAACTATATGTGAAATTTGTATTTATCT
>QYTT01083107.1:3134-17038 GCA_006980735.1 Dasypogon diadema
CTCCTGACATTGATTTATTTGGAGATATTGTGGAATGAATGTAAAACCTTGGTAGGAGGCAATATGCAAATTGAAGTAGTAAAATTTGGGTGTAGAAATGAAATAACAATTGTAGGGGTAAAAAGCAAAATGATAAAAGTACACTTCCCGGTAGAAAGTCTTTATGTTGAGCCTAATATTATATTGCTTCGTTTACGAGGATTGCTTGAAAAATTTATATAATAAAATAGATGGACTAACAGCGCTGAGAGCCGGACATTACCGTGGAAATTATTGGTTTGTTTCATATGAAAAGTTAGATTTTGAGATTTTGAAAAAAGATGTCGAGCGATCGAATATTAATTGAAATAAGTTCCATTTAATTTGATAGGGTTTTCTCAATAGTTTGTAAGGGCAGTTATCCCTGTTGTGTAAAAATCTGCGCCTTTGCTATTGATGAAGTCCAGATTTTATCTCCGTGTCATTTCGCAGGCATTTATGTCTGATCCGTTGCAGAAAGATCTGGTGAATTATGGTGGGTGAGACAAAATATTATAATCTAATTGAGCCAGCTTTTGCGACGATTGTGCAACATGTGACTGTGCATTATCGTGCAACAGGATAGGTCCATGCCAGTTGATCAAAGCTGAGTGTTTTTGTCTCAATTTGTTCTGTATTATTTCAATTTCAGCACAATAGGAAAAAACAGTAATTGTTGTTGATGTACAATTCCCTCACTGGGCCACCATACAGTCACTATGACCTTTCGTGGATGCGAAGGTCCCTTCAGTGGCTGCGCAGAAGTTTTATCAACATTCAGCCACTGCTCCGCTCTTTTTCCATTATCGTAAAGGACCCTTTTTTCCTCAAAGGTGCTAAAATGGATGAGTTGTATATGGGCCCTCTTCCATAGCAGCCTTGGGGGCTTCATCAATAATGGCTGCGTTGAGGTCATTTTATTTCTCTTCCGCCTATGGTAGTACCCTCCTTTAGTTAAGCTAGATAGGTAGCTTCGTTTTATTAAGGCATAGAAGTGAAATCAAATAAAGAATTCAAAGCAAGTAACACTGTTATGACTAACTCTGTCTGCGCTAAATTTATTTGGAGTAACGTCGGACAGAGTTTTCCCAGATTGGGTTTTATTAATTTTGCCACACACAAATCTCAAATCAAATTCAAATTCAAACTCAAATTCTTGCACCCTCCCAAATGACTAATCTGTAAACCAGTGAGTCACAAACTGGTAAAGTCTTACCAATGTCGAAGTAATAATGCCGGACTGGAACATCTGGAGCACGTACAAGTCATGAGATAAGTCTTTCTGCAAAAGAATTAAAGTTCGATACTGCAAGAAGTCAATGAGTAGCGTCGTGAAGTTGAAGTTTGCTCATATTTTCATAAATTCGATATAAAAATTTATTTTATATTCATTTTGTTCTGGTAATATTTGCCAAACTTTCAGTAACTACAAATCACACTTTTAACTTCTCTGTTAAAAGAAAAAAACTCTCACCTAATACGATCCTTCAAAATTATAAATTTAATTGTTAAATTTGTTTTGTGTACAACTTTCGATTTAATTTAGTATCAGTGCTTGCAAAGAAGTAATTTGCGTGATTTAGTTGAGCTTTAAAGAATTAATTATTGAAATTAACTAATTTAGAATTAGATAAATTAAAAAAGTGGGCCGCAAAGTACGAGAAACAACAATAGCTGTAAGAGAGCTAATTATATTTCATCACAAAAGACGTAAATAAAATAGAGAAATCAGTATAATTTAAAATAAACCTAAATCAGCTATTTAGTTAAAAACGGGTTAAAAACGAAAATCGGATAGAAAATCGCAGTGGACGTGGCAGCAGAAAAAAACGGGTAGTGTCGAAAAAAGTGCGCACAAATCCAAAAATAACTGGCCCTAAGTGAGCGAATGAAGTGGCAAACATTCCTAAGAATAAAATTAGCGATTCTGAAATAACACAAACTCTTAATATTGCCGGTTAATGTTGACGCGTTCCAAAAAGAAAGCCATATATATCCACCGTCGAGAGAAAGGAGAGTTATGAGTTCTCCAAAGCCTTCAAAAATCAAAGTGTCAACTTCTGGAAAGATGTTTTGTTTCTAGATGGGAAAAGAGAATCGTTTGGGATTGTTTGGCTAATGGAGTTCAGACTTTAAAATTCAGAATTGCTACTATTGATCAAAATCCTTACTCAGGTATTTTAAGAGAAAATTTAGGACTTAGTGCTGAAAAACTGGGGATTTTGCGGAGCTTTCATTTCTATCGGAATAACGATCCTAAACATATGGCAAAAATTGCCGTCTTTGGGCCATGTATGTCATATGTCCATATGTCATTAAAACACGTGCTTAAAGCTCCGACTTCAACCACATTGAGAATTTGGGGGCGGAATTTGAAACGCAGATACGAAAGAAAGAAATAAACAAAAGCACTTCCCGAGGCATAGTTTTCCTAGAAGAATTCGACAATATTCCTCTTGATCGTTCTTTGAAGCTGGCGAATCAATATCCAAACAGTTGGAAACTGTTTAGAAAGCTAGAAGAGGACATACAAAATAATAAAATCTGTAAAACAATAAATTAACACGTTCGCTGCCCCGTGTACCATTTTCAGTCCACCTCTCTCTTCCTTGAGAACATCACGAGTAATTTGAACGTAGATGAGAGAGCTACTCTCAGTGACTGAAATTTTGTACACAAATTATGACTTCATAGTAGACAAAATTGCACATTATAGAGGCGTGATTTGGATACCTTTGCTTTTCCTGGTTATAATATAAACCGTCCTAGGCCTACCTAGAAGCTATAGTGTAATCACTAGGTTCGATTGCAGCAATTCTTCACCTGTGGTTGTGAACTTTAGTAAGGGGGCAAAATGATCTGCAATAGTGGGAATGCGCCTCCAATACCAAAAGAAGAATTGGCCCTCTAATTATGCAGTGAGAATTTCTAGAATGTAATATAAAGTTTTTTATGGTGTTGCTTAAGCTCGGGGGGATTTTGGGGAAGATAAGATTGGAAATTATAACCTGACAAATGTTGCTTTAAATTTATCTCCACATCAGTGGCTGAGCGGGCTGAATTGCACTTCTGCAGATTTTCCTTTTTGTGAGTGCGGATTCAATTCCTGCAAAGCACTTATTTGCAGCATTTCTCAACTTAACATTTCCCTCCGCTTAAGCTGTGCTGTCATAGGCTTGTCCCCTGAGCTTAGACAATACTTTTAATCACGTGTCAAGACGTTCGCGATGACGCTTTATTAGTAAGAGGGCTTTCTCATCTATATGGGGTTTGCAATGCAATTCTCCCAGAAAAATCTCGCATGAACCAATGTTATGAGGCGTATAATATCAAAACTGGTCATATCCACTCAAAGTCAATTTGAGATATTCATGGATTTAATTTTTTTAACATTGTGTGTGTGCCGAGTGTGGGCATGGCGGGTTTTGATAATAATTCCGATTTTCAATTCATACTTTTAAAGGGTTTTATCCATTTTGAGGGATGCTCACTCATATAGTAAAATAAGGGACAACAACAAAACAGATTGCAATACATATCTCAATATTTTTCAAAAGTGGATATAGAGAGTTTTGATACCAGGTGTAATATGTCGTCGTGAACGTGTTAATAAACATTTAGAGGGATTTATGAAGCATAATTGAGTAGTCTTGCAACTTACAACTAATTGTAGCATAAGGATTTCGCTGCGATAGAGGATGAATCAATATTTTTGAACTCAAAGAAAGAGTTTCTACAAAGGCTAGAGGTGGAGGTGGTGCCAGCCAGATGGGCATAATTTGTGATTATGACAATGATCCTATCTAAGACTGAAGTAAATTATTTGATAAATAAAGCGGATTCCAGGTATTTCATTCTAATCGACAAGAAAAATAGTAAGTCGTTACTGTAATGTGTTAAATATTTTTAAATGTCAGGTGTTTCTTGCGTTTAGGCTAAGAAAGATTAGTCATTGTATCCGAGGCGGGTATACCCCTTAAAATTCACTTCTTATTTCTTGATTTTACAAATAAATAATCAAAACGGCGCATTTACTTGTCGGAATAGAAGGAACAAGTCTTACGCTTGAATAAGGCGGCAGTCACAATCGCAACTCTCGAAAGTCATAATAAAATAAAACGTCTCGAATGATTTAATTTCTTTGGTGGTTCGGTGAGTATCCTCGGGTGATGTTGGCGAAAAGGTAAAACCAAAGAAGTGAGCAGCACAATGGACCGATCAAGCACGCTGTTGGATATCGCCAAGGAAGAAAAATAAGCGAAACAAGTAAGAAATAATCCACACGCGCAAGCACACGCTAAGATAAACAGTAGCTGATCGCGTGTAACATAACACTTTGAACCCGGCTCTAATAAAAAATAAAAGCGAAATGAATGTGTAAATGAGACAACAATTGGATGAGTTTTTTTGATTTTGATCACAGATCCGACGGCCGCCCCGCTTTCCCTCGGCTTCTGCATAATTTTATTATCTCAGAAAAATGTGAATGAAGCATTGTTTCCCAAGTTTTTGGATACACCACATTTTGGCATGTGGACACTTTTGAGGATAACCGGTAATTTAATGACCCATTTGCGATTTGGGGTTCGTGTACAGGTTAATTTTTAAATTGAGAAATCTTTCCGAACGTCTGGTGGATGCGTTTTTCAGGTGAGCAATGCTTTCACGTAGGGCAGTGTATCCAAAGAGTCGTTATCGTCACAGACAGAAAAATTTCCTTCACAGAAAAATGTTTTTATTTAACTTGTCCTACTTTTCAAAGCGATCGATAAAAATCCAAAATTAATGTTTCGATCGATGGTACTGACCGGAACAATTTTTCTGATCGGAAAAAAGGTCTTTAAGCGGTGCGCCACAAGAAAATTCTTATCAAACAGTAGGTACTGAAGAAAGTTGTTCCCGATAAGGAGTTATCGGTTATTAAAGTCATAGTTGCGCCGCTCATAATTAACTCACATATAGCAGTCTTTCGCCTCATATACTACCACCCCCGGGAAAATATAAATTGATTTCTTGTCACTCGTTTTCGAACACTTCATAAGATCGAGTTGCGATGACCGCCTGTAGAGATCACGTCAGCTTATCTCCATAATAAATCTTAATCGGTTTTGGCCGGACCATTAATCATTTCAATTGGTCTCTTCATATTGCAGTCCCGTGTGTAGTTGTCACACCTTAGGATCACGTACAAGCGCACCTGACAAAAAGTAAAAAATAAACAAATTCAAATCAAAAGTCCCAGTCCCTAAATGTCATATAGCATTACCCGTAGGATGCAGACAAGGTGAGGCAACAAAGACGTACTGATCTTTCCTGCGTCTTGCAAGTTCTTTTGCTCATCAGGTGGTCTCTGCTGGTGCTGTTGAAAAGCATGGCGTTAATTGCTTCTGGTTTTCATTTCAAACTCATAAATGACGATATGGGTATCGGATCAGTTTAACAATTTACGAGGTTATAAAAGTGGTTGTTTGGTATTGGGAGCAAAAGGAGGATCGTTGATACTGAGACTTACGTAATTTGCAATGTAAAGTGATATTTAAGGAAGGAAAATGCCAATTCATGATTTCCAAGGAAATACATCACAGGGTCAATGTTTTCAGATTTGAGAGCATCGTCACGACGGAATTGGCTTTGTGTTCTTAAATGGAATTTGTATCAAACTAAAAATTGGAAGTCATTTGTAATAAGTCTTGCTTTAAGAGACTACCACTAATTTGCAATTCCTGTGGCGCTACTCTAAAAAGTTTTTAATGGTGAAAATCGTTTTTAATTAAGTCAAAAATACCAGCAGATTGGATCAAAAAATCCATCTAGTGTCTCTAAACTCTCAGCGCTTCATTCCCCGTCTATAGAGAATTTTGGATGAATCCCGTAGATTATTGCATCAGGATTTCAAATCCAGTGACTTTTGGGATATTGCTAGCTACAAAAAGTTGGATTTAGCGCCCAGCGGCAACTTTAGCAACAAATTAAGAAATGTCTAGCGACTTTCTAATTCATCTACAGATTCGTTCACATTCAATCAAAAAATTCCCTAGCGAAAAAAATAGGAAGGGAAGAAAAGGAGTTAGGATGTAGAGCGCAGGTGTCGGTGCATATTCTATTTGAACAACTGCGGCCTGTAGTCCTGGGGAAAAACAGAAGGTGACCATCTGTTGCACATTCACATAGTTCTGTTCAAGAAGGATTCACGAAATAACATTGTTCTACTAGATCTCGTATTGAGGACGAAAGAGTGGAGAGGGCCCGATGCGCAGGAATTGATCTACAAGGAATCAGACTAGAGATTTCGTAGGAACAATATCCATTAAAGTAGCGATAAAAGAACGTAAGGCATCTGACATTTCGTTTGTGCTCCAGAGAATCGAATCAAACATTTCCTTAATTTTCTCAGAGCTACGCATAAACGTCATAATACAAATAGGAGCATTTCCGAATAAATGTATTCTAGATATTGCAACCAAAAGTGGTTCAAAATATAATTAAAAAAATAGATAGATGTATTGTTTTATATATCTATCTTTTGGATGCCAATTTGACATTTTCCAGAGAAGGCGAACCCATTAATCCCATAAATAATTTACGTAATTAAATACTTTTAATGATTTGATTTAAAATGTGTACGTGTTAGGTTTTCTTCCGCTGCCCAAAAATGATTTCAAATTTGAAAATTGATACTTAAAGCGAACAACTTTGGGTTTTAATAGCTTTACACATTACAGACTAGGTTTACTCTTTTTTGGTTTTTTTTTGTTCATTTTAAAGTTGCGTACTTTTATATTTAAGATGCAAAATGTTTATTTAATTTTTTATAATATAGTAATAATATGCCTGTTCCAATGTAACAGAGTTCTCATCGACTTGTTTTGCAGTTTGTTGTTGAGACCCATCTAACCTGACTTACATAGTTTATCTTGGGAATAATTGTTAAGACCTTCCGATTTTTGATTTTTGTTCATAACAACTCGATCCACAAATTGTACCCTGCTTATTTCATTGGACTTATTATTTAATACTAATGTCTTTAGCTGCTTCCATATTTTCTTCTGATTATACGCGTCAAGAATAATGAGACTTTATGCTATTAGCCTTCGCTTGAAGTTTAAAAATTGATTCTTTTTACTTATTTACATATGTCATTAGAATAAGTAAAAGATACTACAATCTTATATCGCATATTTGATATATGGGATTAACTATGAACAATAGGATAGCAATGTAAATTGACCAAACAGAGAACGAGAAAAGGTAAATATTAATTAATTAGGTACAACTAAAAAAATAAAAAGAACCTCTACCAATATCACTCACTTTTCACAAAAGAAATTATGGATCATGTATGCATTAATTGTACCGTAGTATTTAATTGCTAGACAGCATAATAATGCCTCCTTACTTGCATCCTGCATCGGTTGAGAGGGCCCGAGCCCGCACACTGAATATCAACCGATAGGCTATTCCACAGAATGTTGGCAACTATGTATGCCATAGCCTTTTAGTGGGTTTATCGGGGCTAAATTTAGGGTGGTAATACTGTACATAGCATTCCTAATTTTTAATGTATGTGATCAAATTACGAAATTTCTTGTATGCAGTAAGATTCTCTCCCGATCTTATGAGTCGATGATAGTATTCACGCATTTTAAAATAAAGAGATAAATCTCGTCAGTCTGTCAAGTAGGGACCTACTAACGTACAAGGATGGATAGTCATGGTATGAATCCATTCTGTAAAGAGTACATAACCTCTTTAAACAATCAAATTTTTTGTTTAATATCGTCAACTTACAAATATCGAACCATTGTTACATTGTGCCATTGTAGCTTACTTGCAACATTTGTCAGGTTAAAATTTCCCAATCTCCCTTTCCCCAATTTCCTTCCGCCTAAGCTGTGCTGTGCATAGGGTTGTCCCCTGAACTTAGGCAATACCTTAAAAAAAACCAGACCATTATTTCTGGTCACATCTGCATAAAGTTCGTCAAGATTTATCCTATTAAAATCATAGTAATGAAGGATACGAAAAGAAGGACTTTAATTAAACTGAAAATCATCGTAATTTAGAAAATTTGTCTGCGACAATTGATTGCAGAATAAAACATTTCGAGGTTCAGTAGCAAGCATTAGATCCAACTGGGGAGGGAAATGTTAATTAGAAATGTTAAACACGAATTATTTAATCACTCAGTGACGACATTACTTACGCCTGGGGCAAGGCGAATAGAGTAGAGTTTATTCAACACCCAAAGCTTCCTAATCCCTCAAAAGAACGCACCTTCTTCATCTTCCACACATACACATTTTTCCTATTGCAAAGAATGCAATGAAATGCCTGGGCTTCCTACATTGATACAAGAAATACTTTATTCCGTCTTACCTAGCGTTCACCTACAAGGCTCGTATCATATCAGATCTTGAAGGAAAAGTATCGTCCACCAAATATAACAAGTCTTCTTGAAGAGTGGCAGCAGTGCCCTGAATATTCAAGGCTCAGAGGTATATTCCAGATGAATTTGGGAAAACACTATTTTGAAAATATGTCCATATACCCAGTGAACAGCAACGGGCCGTTCCCAACTAGCAACAATACTAGCAAAACTAGCAACAGATTGTAATATCAGTTGACTTTGTGTAGACCGTGCTTGAAAGATTGCTTGAAATGAGTAGGCAATCATTCATTGCAAAACAACAAAGTGGACATCTTCAAGAAATTTTCTTCAAGAAGACGACATTCTAGTTGTAATGGATTTTTCGGTAAATTATTCATTTATTGTCTAAAATGAAATTCCGCAGTGGAATACTAACAGAGTAACCATTCTTCTTTTGGGATATAATAGAAATACTAACATAATAGTTATAAATAATTAAAAGCATAAATTTACATGGGTACACCTCTTTCAATCGAATTTTTGAGTACAAAATTAAATTTCATTTTTCCGGACAGCTCTGCTACACAATACTAAAATTGGAAAAAATTTTATAATTTAACACTATATCGCGAAGATTTTGCAGAATGGATTTTTTTTTAAATTGCCAAGAGAAAAAGTACTTGTGACATATTTGGAAGAATTTTAATGCGACTTGCAGTTAAAGCAGTCCCAAGGACCTTCATGCACCATGCAAGATTTTAATCATCAATAGTAATTCTCATTTACGTTTAAATTAATTTTAATTTATAGCATTTACACTTCAAAAGTAACCAAATCAGCACCGAATGCAACCATTTCAAAACCGTACACAACCAGATCAAAATCACTTGCAACTTTTTCAAAATCAATAACAACTATTTCAATTTATGATAGCAACTATTTCTATTTATTAACAACCCTTTCAATGCCAGCATTGAGATTTCTGCATGTATGTGTAAAAATTAGCAAATTTTTTAAAAATCACCTTATTTTGGGCACCACCCTATTGTTCGCACTTAACCTAGTGACTATTGCTAATGATCCGTATATAGATAAAATTCTGTAGCAAAAAGCTTCAATACAAAACCGAGATTACCAGAAATATTCAATAGCTCAACAAGTTCACAAGGGCTTATAGAGAACTCTGATGTGCTCTTAATATATCACTGGAAAAGAGATAGGTATTCTATGAATGAAGAAGATTCAGTCTCACTTTTGTGACGTGTTTCAAGCAAAGCTATTAATTTTTAATAATTTGTTACAATTTTTATATTCTATTTGAGATTAAGTCTCATTCGATCTTCACGTGGAAATTAGAGATCAAAAACTCTGCGAAACTTATTAAATACTTACAGGGCAGCAAACTTGAAGATTGACAGGCGCCAATGACCTTAAAGTTTTTGCAGATCGAATAAGAAATGCGGGCCACCACAGCAAGTTGTCTCCTGACGCGCGAATATTCAACGCCAGCCGTCACAAAGAGCGCATTTTAATGTCTCGAATCAATTCGTCATTTTCGATGATCTGCAGTCCGCGCCGGTCATGGCGACTGATTACAGTAATTTAATTTCGAAAAAGATGAAAATAACAAATAATCGTAAATACCAGACATTGTACACGCAGCGCGCAGCGCAGCGCAGCGCAAGTCTTTCTTGTTTGTTTTGGGATTTTCAATTTAATTTTTAAGCACACGCGACTTAAAAGGTGTGGCACATAATAACAATTTTAAACGAAAACCTCCGATAGCTGCACACCACCCGCACCAAGTCCATGCTCAATTTGTCATTCTCCAGTTTCTGTAATGGCAAAATTCCGAGGACTGTTCTCACCTGTCCGCTGTGACAAGTTAATAATTATTTTTGTAGTTAATTGCAGAAACAGGTTGCATTTTTTAAATACAATTGGTACCTTGAGTGGTGCATGAATAGGAATTAAGGTGGCGACAGGTTACTCCAATTATAGACTGCTAAAATATCGGTATAAAGCGAGATTCCTATTTATGTACTTAATGCAACCGGAATACAAAGCTTCTTAGAGGCTAAATTTATCGATTCTTAGAAGTGTCCTGATCTTTTGTTAGGAGACCCCCCTGCTAAACCCACTCCCTCCATTTTTCTTATTTATACCATTCCTTTCCTTATCTGTTCCCTTAACACGAAAAAATTAAGCCTATGATGATGATACCTCCGGATCGAACCCCTACACCGCTTACCCTATCATAAGATGATGAAGAAACGCGGGTGTTCTTTTCACTGCTTCATTCATTTTCACTCTTTCGTAACTTCATCTTTATTAATATCTTTTCCCTTGCCTTCTGTGCAATTGCATAGTCTCCATAAATAAAAGTTGGCTTTGTGGGATTGTTGCCTATAAGGCCCCCTTCCGGTTCTCAGAAACCAAACAGAGGCTCTTTTTAGCAGAAATTCGAGAAATGGCCAACTTTGTTCATGTGAAAAATATTGCTTGTTATTTTTCTGCGAGCAATAATGTCCTAGAATACAAAACGCATGGTAATTAGCTCGTGTCGCCGCCCATTTGGTTTTTCGAAAATCCTGAAGACGTTAGGGGACACCTAATCTTTAAGCTGCTTCAAACTAATTTTTAATTAAGAATTAACTAATTACTGTTCTTTCAAATTTTCTATCTTTAAATTCGTTATCCAAATCAATGTTTAATAAGAAAATTTAAAAACTTTTGATTTTATTAATTCAGAACAAGTTTTTTCTGAAGAATAATTGATTCGATGAAAAAGGTCAATCAACCTTCTTATTCGGGCAATAAACAAAGAGAGCTATTTTGATATATGCAGAAATTTTCAATTATCAAAATTTATTTTTGAAACATTTCGAATTTGTTTATTATTTTCACGCCGTCTATAAATCGCAATAAAACGTTTTTTCCTTTTATTTTTATTTAAAATTGCCTGTAAAGTTTAAAAGTTATTTAATTCAATAGAAAAACCCTCACTGACTCATGGACTTTGAAAAAAAATTCCAAGAATTTGCCAATTTTTGTATGAAAAAATCGAAATATTTATCTTTTTAAGATTACCCAAAATGCTATGGGGTGACTAGGTCGTCCCACCTGGCCTAATTTGTTACAAATTTGGATCTGGCCATCCAAAGGTTAAAAAACATAAATCTAGAATTTTTACGGAACACTCATCTTGATCAACTGTTGTTATTATATTTTTGCTACGTCATCATATTTGCAAATAAAACTGATTTATGTTTTTAGGAACTAAAAATAAAAAAAATGTCTTCTCAATATCCTTCTGATTTTTTCCAAAACTTCTGATTTTTTAGACAATTTTATCAAATCTTCTGATTTTGAGATCCTCGGAAGTGGCAACCCTATCTATACATGGTATAACAGCTTCGCGCAGATTTCTGTGCTTAAGTTATCGCATTTATTCACTCTAAAAACGTAGTTTAAAGAAAAACGTGTTTAAAATTCACCTTTTCGTTTAATCTGAAAAAGCTCTAAAAGGGAACTTACGCTCTTCTTGGGCCTCTTCATTCAAGTATCCTGTGTTCAATTTGTTACCAACGTGTTTCGTATTTTCTTGTCTGAAAACGCAATTTCCGTAGGGCTCAGTATGACTCCAAATGTTTTTATTATTTTTAGTTTCAGAAACCATCGTTGAATAAAGCTGAAGCTGAAAATGTTTGTTTCCCAACGAATCGCCATATTCCATAGGATTGAAATTCTCGTTTTTGTTCTGTAGATGGAAGATGCAGCAAGGTTACAACTAATGGTGCTTATCATTGGTCCTCCTTTTCATAAATATCCTTAACTGTTTTTACGGCTTTCTTATCGAAAGGTTGACAATGAAAACCAGCCAAAATATTAATCGCTTCAGCTGCGCGCCACTTTCACCAAAAATCTGATCCTGGTAAGAGCTGCATTACTGAAGACTTATACTTAAATACTTTTTAAATATTCTACTTTAGTGCTTGGAATATAAATATACTTATACTTATACTTAAGGCTTAGCTTTGTACTTAATTACCAAGGTCTTTATTTAAGTGTTTCTCTATTAAGTACCTACATATACCTGCATACGGAAGTAAGGGAGTAAAAACGGCAGTCTCGGAGCGGGTTAAGGCATACAGCCTTAACTTGCAGATTTTCTTCTCTTTGGGTTTAAATTCGAATTCTACAAGGGGCCCAGTACCTTAACTAAGCATCAATGGTTGAGGCAATTCTAATTATGAGAATTGTACTCGCAAACCACTTGGGTGTTGCACAGTAAAATTTTCATGCCAAAAAATGTGTCTTGTTTGCAACATTTGTCAAGTTAAAATTTCCTAAATTTCTCTTCTTAGAATATTCCCCTTCGCCTAAGCTGTACTGTGTGTATCTTAGGGTCGTCCCTTGAGCTTAGGAAATACCTTTAAAAAAGTGTGACAATTATTTAAAATATATCAGTTCAAAAAAAACTCCATATCAAACCAAAATGGAAAAATGTAAAGATAGAAAAAGAAAATAATACAAAGTAGATAAAGATATACTAGACAAATAACAAAAACCAAGGTTTAACAAAACAAGTAAAAGCAGCACTAAATTAAACTAAGTTAACGAAAGACCTCAATTAATCAAACAAACATAAGTAGTTCTATTAAGAATATTCCAATTATTCTGTTAAGATTCTTCGCAAATCGTCTGGTCTTATGTGTATCCACTTTCATTGAAATATTATTGCACATATTTTTACAGATTGACTCAATATTTTCGAAGCTAATAAACACCCGAAGAAATTAAGCTAATCAAGCTAAGCATAATTAAAGATTAAATATCGATCAGGGTTAAAGGTGGGAGTTTCAATATCGCAGGCATCCCGTAATCTCTACAATCTCACTAAATCCTTAAATCCCTTAATACTTCCTGTGTAGATAAGAGCCATTATTAAAATTACTTCATCAAAATAACGTGCATACGACCCCTGGAAGACATATTCATCAAACCTAAGAAAATCTTTCGGAAACGTATTTAAATGAAGCCCAAAATTTTTCAGAGCAGTCCATAAATATTCAAATTGAAAATCGGAAATGATCACGACGTACGATCGTTGCCGGAGCCAAAAAGGCGACATGTTTTGAGATGATGATGGCATACGATCGTTAAAAGCAGGAAAATTGAGGAATCTCGCCCATCTTTGCGATAACACCGAGGCACGTACACACCTGTCTGAAGTCTGAGGTGGCTCATAAATGTCATTATCATAATTTCCCTTAATCGCCGATGAAATGCTCTGCGTCGTCTGCTGATAGGATGTGTGGGTTGAAGAGTTCTGGTCGTTGTATTTTTTTTTAACTTTAGGGCCTCAGCTTTACTAAAGGGAGTTTGGGATTATTCGCCCCTGCAGTTTTTAAAATTTAAAGACACATTTCCTTGTGTGACGTAAGCTGATGTAACCGAAAATCACTGGTATATTCGTAAAGCAATCGTGGTACGATTCGCACCCAAATGGATACAA
>QYTT01083109.1:0-15628 GCA_006980735.1 Dasypogon diadema
ATCCCCATCCTTTTGAGATGATGTCCGAAACAACCGTGTCCAGTAGTCAGTGAAACTAACCAACGGAGAGTTCCTCGTTCCATGCTTAGAACTCTCCTTTTGGTCGTTCCGCACGACAGCCTAATCGTTTTCTTAGCCTGTCTGCAAGTTGTCATACTATCCCATCGATTTTGATGTTCCTTTATGACCCAATTCTCGATTAGGGCTTTCACCATTCCCCCACCAACGGCAGATAAAGGTTCCGGCCCTAGGAACTCCATAGCCGAGGCCTGCTTTGCTAGGGCGTCAGCTTTTTGGTTCCCATCGATCCCAGTGTGTCCTCTAACCCAGCAGAGTGTTACCTCATTTTCTGAAGCACACTCGTTGAGCTTTTTGCACACATTTAATTGGGGATAACAAAATTCAGATTATTTTAAAACGAAGGTTGAAAGTTTGTGTTGCGGAGACACTGGTAAGAGAACTGATTCGTTAGTAGGAATTACAAAATGAACTGCTTATAGTATTTCTGCAAGAAGGCAGGAGTTCAAACAGGTTTGGTTTGATAATGATATCAATACGGAAAAAGTCAGAATGGGTTAGACTAAATTATATGAAATCAAAACTTTAAAACTGTGTCGAAGACAGTGATTCTAAATTATGATGGCAGCTAGTAAGGAAGATATCTGGAACAAGGTGTAGCATTGGTGTGGATATTAATAGAAAAATATTTAAAGAACATTTCAGTCGACTTCTCAACTCTTAATATGAATTTTAATCTTGCGTATTATGCTGCTCCGCAAGTTAAAGACGTAATTTTCAACGAAAAATTCAGAATCGATAAGCTCTATGCATTTTTGAAGAAGGATGGCAAGGCACCAGGAGATGATAAAGTGCCATACGAGTTTTACAAAAACAACGCACCTCACACTTTTTCGATAAAATTCTTGGAATGCTACAATCACATTTTCGATGCCGGTGAGGTTCCTGATAGTTTTTTAAAAGAGATAATTTTTCCCAATAAGGAAAGTGTTAATTGTGTTGAAAATTATAGGGGCATAATATTTAAAAATACCATACGTTGTTATTTTTATTTGAAAAGATTTGTACTTATTGAAAGTTAAAATTTTGTTATTAAAATCTCAATTGCGTATGTTATTCTTAAATAAGTTCGTTTTGAATAAAGGTGTACGTTTAATTTTGTGAGTAAGATCCTGGGTAATTGGAGTTTTGAAGCCTTAAACCGAAAACACCAGCACCGAAAACATAAAATTCCAGCTAAATAGCCGAATTAGTGGCATGTAATTTTGGGGCTTTAATATCAGTCTTCATGGCAACATCTACAAGATGCTTTGTCAATAAAAGTTGGAGGGAATTAATGAAGAAATTAAGAACAAAGTAGGCAGTTAAAGTTGCCGTAGATACATAAATCATTCCGCATCAATTAATTTCCTTGAATTACCCACTTGAACTCATGCATTGAAAGAAATACATCAAATGGAGCTCTTCAGCGCCGAGCTCACATAAACTGTATCCTAGATCCTTTGTCCTAATTCGACTTTGCTGACTCTTTGTTTCCTTATTAATTGCTAAACACACTTCGAGGTGAATTGATGCCGTATTTACAGAGTGGTGTCAGCAAGGTGTTTATTGTTCGTCTTGAAAGATTTTTCGTTGAAATTAGGCAGGTTTTTTGGGTTTGAACGTAATTTATTTGGAACAAAGAACGGCTTTACTCAATGTCTGTCAATTTACGACAGTACGAATACGTTACCTTTTATTAATGTTTTGGAAGATGAGGATACATATAGATGTGTGCCTATTACAATTACCTCATTTCATTTTCAAAATGATTGGAATTATGGGACATTTGAAAAGTTCCTCTTGGAAATTTGACTCGAAATAATTGATCCCATGAGGAGTTTGTGTACTTGTAGCCCCTTCCCCTAAAAAACAGATTTTTTACATTACTAAGACATATCATCATAGTAAACCATAATTTCCATCGTAATATATCTGCCGAACCCACGCACGCATGTTTACAGATTTTCTCCCCTGTTGGCGTGGGTTCGTATCCCGCACAGAACACGGCGATTTATCTGGGTACCAGTGGTTAAGGCAATTCTACCGACAAGAATTGTACTTGTGAAGCCACTGGGATGTTGCACAGTAATAATCTCATGCCAAATATTGTGGCTTACTTGCAACATTTGTCAGGTTAAAATTTAATTTAATTTTAAATTTAATTTAAAGCTTTAAAATCTATTTATGACGATTTAAGTAAAGAAAATTTGTTAGGAAGATCCTTCGGAGGTTTTACACCTAACAACAACGAAAGCTTAAAAAGAAAACAGAAAAAGAACAGTCAGGTGGAGCTAAAACTGTGGACATCGTTGCCAATGTTGCGATGTTGCCAATGCGTCTTTATTATATACATATAATTATTATATAATTTTATCTCAAAACGGTATTTTCAAATTTAAACAGTTTCCACTTTCTTATAAACCAATATTTTCAAAACGGCTATGTTAAGGACTGATTTATTTTATGTACTTTACAAATCTTATCAATTTTACCATTTCAGATAAGCCATCTCCGAGAATTTCTGGGCACCGGCAGAGCTTTCCTCCAAAAACGCATTATTTTTTTTTAAAAGAAACTGTATTTTTTCAACTGCATAAATACAATACTTATACAAAATGAAAAAATACAGTCTGTATGTACTATAAAATTTTTTAAAAATAACCTTCAATAATCGGTATAAAAATCATCGTTCTTGGTATATATGTTAAGAGAAAGTGCTTAAAGGGGATTTCTATAAATTTTACAGGATATTCCACTGCTTTTGAGCATGAGAGCGTAAAAGAACTACATTTTTCGTTGGCTCCTATTACGTGTACATCTCAATGCGCAAATTATACAATCTACCTTGAATGCTTTTGGATAAAATGAGTTAAGGCGTTGTAAAAATCCCTAACTTCAAACTATTAGCGAACAAAAAAGCTGAGAAATCGATCCACAAATAAAAGTGGATAAGACCACACAGAAAACCTCCGAAAGTCACAGGCTACCCATTTCTGCGCAAACCTATACCCGCTCTTCCAATATATTTCATATTAGCAATTTGAAAGTTTATTTTTAACTTGCCCATCACTGCCTTAAGAGGTTGAGGTTGAGGCGGGCGTTAATATATCAGTGAGTTAGGCAGGGCGGCCTTTCATGTGAATATATTCTTGTCGAGTGTGACAAGAATTTTACCACCTCGCCTTCCCTTAAGTAGACCAAGGCACGAACTATACCTATAGCATCTTTACTTGGCAAACCGAGCTGCATTTCCCTAAATTTATACAAAAGACAAATTTAGGTCTACAGAGAAGATCCCTGCATCTATCCCGCTGTCCCTCATGTATTCGTCGGTAAATATAAAAAATTCATCCGTTCTGTGAAATTGATCCGTTACCGACAAGAGTCTTGTGAAATTTTTTGATATCTTGAAACTTTTGGTCCTGCTTATAAGCGTCGTAAGTTTCCGGATAAAAAATCGTGAACGTTAGTTTTTAGCGACTTTAATTGCACCTGACCTCACGCGATCTTTTTCTCCGATCTGTATACGTGTTGTAGAACTATACGTGGTTACTAAACTGTTTAATAGTTGATGTTTTTCCCGCATTTTTCATGTTATAGTCAAAGAACAAAGCATGTGCTATGAATGTATGATGGTTAAACAAAAGCAAACCCAAGAAAGTTCAATGTCTCCAATTTCTAACCTATAATTAGAGCATCGCCAGCATGTTTGCAACGATACCAGGTACTATAAGGATCTTGGTGTTGCCTTGGTGTTATCCTCGCGAAAAACTTAATTCACCCATCCTACGCTATTGGGCGATATATAGCTAATACTGGAAGATCTTATATATTTCTTCATTTATTCATGTTGGTCAATACTATCTCAGATTTCATCATATGACTTCACTGAAATACTTCTATTGCTCTCATACTTTTTTTTTTGTTAAGGTCCAAGTTTTCGAAACGATAAGGAAAAATAAATAGCAAAAAAATAAAAATTGTATGTGTCAAGCAGATAGAGAAAGTTTCGTGAGCCGCTACAAAATATATTCTTTCTCTTATGGTAGTCAGTGCTTTTTTAGTGAGAATGCCAAAATAAGACACCAAAATTCCTAATTTTACAGAACAGTATATAAATTCTTCTAACGTACTTTGTTTGGCAGCGATTTCAATCAAACCTATGAAAATGTATGTTTCTCTTCTACGAAGTTTCCAAATGTTTAAGGGATATGGGTGTATCCCTGCGTCTCCCCTGAAAAAAACGCACTGATAGTACTTATTAGAATATTGTCATAAAAAGTTGTAGTAAGCTGTTCATTTACCTTATCCCCCAATGGTATTTGAAATTCAACAGCCAATTAGCAGTTTGGCGGAAAATTATGTACATTTACAGAATATTGTTCCCTTCGATTAGCATTCCCAAAACTCCATCAGATATTCCTAACTTTCGTATAGTTTCTGCTTATCCCCACCAAGCAAATTGTATGGTCCAATTTGATTGTGCAGCTCTTGTTGCTGGTAAGGTGGGATTGCACTCTGAGCTCTGTGGTATCATATTCACCATTAATTGCATGCAGAGCCATTTCTTCATTATTACATTAATATCGTCAGAAAATGGCAGCTATGCATAGATGAACCCGACATTTGTTTGTAGCTCTGATTCGGTCCATTGTCTCTTGTGCGCCTTTCTAATAGAAGTCCTTGTGCAGAGCAATAGAAAGGAAAATGCGGCCGAACGTGCAGAAATCGTCCGAGTAACTTGCTTTATTTTATACAATGCTGCAACAGAACAAGCACTGAATATAATAGTTCTATCGCGGAAGGGACATTTGGCCAAACCGAATCCTTGACAGCATCAGCATCACTGAACAAATTCGTTCAAGGATTGCATTTAGATTACGAATTGAAGGGAGTCTCCTGAATTAATTGCATGGGTTCAGTAGTGGGTCGAATACGTGACAGTATGAGGTTATATTTTGTTTGCCGGGGAACACTCAATTCGCCGAAGCTACTGCAAACTGCAATACGGTACGCCGTAATCGAATCTGGTTGTAATTTGCTCCAACTCGTTTTCAGGCCACCGTCGAACCGGGCGGAACGTGGTTGATTTTTCCATGTTTTCTGTAAAATTGGACCAAACTTTCGTAAATATTAATATCAGCATTTGCATATTCGCGTTGAAAAACGTCCTATCGTTCGAATCAATATTGATATATTTGTCGTTAAACCCGTTTGGCAGAAGGAAATACCAGGAGCCGGGCACGCAACACAAATAACATAACCAAATAGAAGGGTGAACATTTTGCAGCACACAATTATTAATTCTAGTGGTATTGAAAATGTTTCCAATATTCCTGACTTTGGAAACTTTTCTGAAACGCAT
This sequence comes from Dasypogon diadema, assembly GCA_006980735.1. Lineage (NCBI taxonomy): Eukaryota > Metazoa > Arthropoda > Insecta > Diptera > Asilidae > Dasypogon > Dasypogon diadema. Next base: position 5,426 of record QYTT01083109.1, read on the forward strand.
ATTGCACAAATTAGTGGCAATTGCAATCATGCAGCGACATCCGTTCACCTGACAGAACAATACCACCTTTATTCGAACTTCCTTTGTGAAACTCTTTGCTTTGAAGTCTAACAAAGTTTTGTTTCTGTATTTCCTGCTCCTCAAGACGATAAAGTTCAAAGACGGCTCCTCTGACGAATATCGATTAAAACACCCATTTTGGAATGCTACCGCCACTTCTCCCCGGGAGTCGATTATTCCACTGGTAATGTAACTTATGACGCTTTTGTTATTAAGGCCAACGACAGGAATTGATTAAAATGGAAGGTAGGGATCGGTGCCCTTAACAAATAATAAATTTTCCATCAGTTTAGCAAGGACTTACTTCGACAGTATGGTAGAAGTGGGTGATAATCTTAGGTTTTTGGAGTTGACAGACGGTCCACTGAAAGAAGGAATGGCAAATAAATGGAAAAACGATGTGAATTTTGTAAAATGGATTGTGAAACGGTCAAAAATTGTAAACAAAATGGGAGGATGATAGAACCCAATTTACAGGTGCCTTTTGTGGAAAGAATTTTTAATGTGGTCTTGACAGCGTGTGTTTTATTTTTGTAAGACTTTCAGTATCTAACTGCTGAATGCATTGATTCACAACACGATTTGTTAGTAAAAATAATATAAATACGAACACGCTGATGGCTAGTACTCCATTTTACAATTGCCACCTTCCTCAAAGAGGAATTGCTATTTACATACGTGATGAAGTGGTGTTTACTGTTCTAAACGGATAATTTTCTAATAATCCAGAGTTTCCTTACCTTTGAATTAGATTTAAAATTCTGAGGCATACAATTTATTTCTGTGTTCGCTATTGTAGCCCAAATATGTCTGATGCCCACACTATAAACTCCTTTGATAAGCTATCTGATGTAATTGGCCAATTACAATTAACTACTCCCTCCAGAGAAATCAGCCTCGGGGGTGATTCTTAACAACCATCACAACCCGTCACACACTGGAGCTACGCTGCGCTGGATAAGCTACGCTATATATTTGTGGAACACACGTCTAAATGGATTGCCACAGCCAAGATCTTCGAAACTACAAGCCATGCACAAGAAGAAGACCAAGAACATTGAACTCTTTTTTAGGAACGCTTCAAGATTGCAGTACATGGATTGAAGCAAGTATATAAGCCCAATTTCGCCTATTTTACAGCATTCATAAAAAAAGTTCAATGTTCTTGGTCTTCTTCTTGTGCATGGCTAATAGTTTCGAAAGTTTGCCACAGCTAATAGATTGGTTCGTTCAAACCTGTGTATCACCTCCTCAATGGCTCAGCCTTAGACGTTCTTCTACCACAAGTTCGGCGGGCAGACAGGCAAAGTCGTTTAACATTCAGAAGGTTTTAAATTGATAAATTAAATTATTAATAATTTAAAGTGCTCAGTCAATGTCATCTCGCCGCCATTATTAAAAAAAGTGGCAAAGTGCGTGTCGGGTCATGCACAGTGTAGGGTTCCGTAGAAATTAAGCACCCTGAGATCGTAAGTAGGTGCGTACATACAATTTAATAAAAAAACAAAACAAAACGTAAGTAAGTATGTAAGTACAATATTTAGGTAGGTACGTATAAATAGATGCAATCGCTTCGCTGATAAGAGCCAAGCTTTCAAAAGTGAGAGAAGATCAGAAGTTGGGTATCTAAAATGTCTAAAACTGACTTTAAATTCCATAATAAAAGTTTAATATTTTATTGAATAATTAATTGAAATTGAAAAAAACAGTATACTGAGTTTTAAGTTTTTCAAACGATACTCAACTCAAGTCAACTGATCGAATAGAGAATTTCTAGGAAATTTTCCTTTTACTAGTTGGCCGACAATTACTCGTTAACTTGTAAAGCCTACTTAGCTGTGATAGTTTTCCTTTTAACTTCGTTATATATACTACTGCTGTGGATTTTTTTCACATATCCAAAAATAACCGTTTAGCTGGCAAGGGGGACACTTGACTCTAACAAAAATTAGCATTTTAGAGCTTAATATTTCGCAAATGGATCTCTGAATCGAAAAATTGTTTTCACACACCCGGAATATTTTTGAACGACCTATCCAACGACACTCCACATCACGGGATAGATAGAAAAAAAAATGCATCCCACTTTACGTGTAGGGGAGGCGCCCATAAAAAAATTTTTTCTCAAGATTTTATTTTACCACTTTTTCGGCGTGATTACCCGTGCCCAATTATAGCTTTTTAGTACTAAGAGCTTCTGAGCTAAGCCGCGGACAGACGGACGGACATGGCGAAACTATAACGGTTCTTTTTTGACTACGGAACCCTAAAAATGGATCACTATTCGACACAACAACGCATTCTTATTCTTAAAAATGATGAAAGTTTGACCGCCACGGTTTGCAAATTGCGTCCAATTATTGGTGAACAAAATGTTCCAAGTGCATCAATTGTGAAGAAAATAATCGAAAAATTCGCGGAGACTGGGTCACTTATTGATGTCGTGTTCGTCCAGGTCGTTCAACAGAAAACATCACGGTTGTTCAATGTTCGGTAGAATGTGGCCGGGAACAATTTTTCGGCATCGTGCTCAAAAATCAGAGAATCACTCTGCAGCGTATTCTCACGAAAGGTCTGCGTCTTCATGCCTACAAAATTCAGCTTATTCAACAACCCAAGCCTGCAGACCATGCACAGCGAAGAGAGTTCGCCAATTGTGTAATTGAAGAACAACAAGTGAACAGTGAGTTTTTCAACAAAATCATCTTGAGCGATGCGGCCCATTTTCATGTTGGTGACTTCGTAAACAAGCGAAATTGTCGCATTTGGAGTGACGAAAACCCACATGTATCACAAAATAGAAGGGCAGGTATACATGGTATGCATAATTTCTATAAGATTACAAATATCTTTTTCTAATTTCACATTGGAAAGATTGCGACTCAACTCTGTGACATCTGAGGACCGAAACACATTTAGAGCCGCAAATACCAAGTATTTTATGCCGACACATTATACCGAAGGAAGTCACATTCAGGGTACCAAGCCACAAGCATCATTCAGTACTGACAACTTTAAAATATTTATAATTAACAATTGATCAAAATAGTTTAGATAAGTTTTAAGTTTTTATATTCCGTAGAATTTATATTATGCATGAAATTATTTTTCCTCATAAATTCAACAATTTTTTCCTCTATTTTGAATTCTTTTAATTTCGACACCGTTTGACACCTACAAAAATTTATAAATTTACGCTTATTTTGTTGCCACTACTTACTGCGGTATCAGTACCAAAATTTAAAACTTTCCAAATTGATACTGGTACCAAATGATGCTTGCTACCGCCAGTGTGGAAGCTCTCATAAGTTTTCGTTGTTTGAAGCTTGAATTTGATACCTGGTACTTGCGGCTTGGTACCTGCGGTTCTGAATGTGTTTTGGCCCTGATATCTTAGCACTTGATTTTAAATTCCGCTTTAAAATATTTTGGTTAGTCATATCAGTTCATGGTAGACACGATGAACTCTAATTTTCTTACACCACTACTTGCCATACACCCACAGACCATTACTTTACCACCACAATAATTCAGAGGATTTTCCAGCCTTTTATCGCAAAAATACAAAATTTACTTCTCATTTGAAAAAATTACTTTCTCCTAGAATTTATTTGATTTGATTGAGCGGCAAAGATATCCTTCTGTCTTATCTCCGTGGTTTGACGGAGATTTGAAGGCCCTGAAGAATAGGAAGAACAAACTCTTGAAGGCTTTTCTCAGAACCAGGGACCCATCGGACCACCAGAGTTTTGTAGAGTGCTTTAACGAGTTCAAGACACTATCTTCCGCTCTTTATGAGGAATATATTACTAACATTCGTAACAACCTGTATAGTGATCCACGTAGCGTTTTATAAATTTGTCAACACTAAGAGGAAGGTTGACGATTATCCCACATCTATGTCCTTCGAAGGGCAATCTAGCAATGACGCATATGAGATTTGCAATATGTTTGCCACATTTTTTGAAAATGCATTTGTGTCTTCCGACTTTGAACCAGATATAAACAATTTCGGGCACATCGACAATCATCCGTGTGCAGCTGATATATCTCCATTTGTTTCGAATGATGTGCCTCCTGCAGTGATCAAGTCGTGGTTGTTGCTCTTCGCATTCTTTTTCATAAATCTCTCCGCAGTGGTTGTTTTCCTAAACTATGGAAGAACTCCTTCATTATTCCTGTTCACAAGAAAGGTAATAGGAACGAGATTTCCAATTGCGAAGTTGTCTAGCATATCCAAACTATTGGAGTCGATAATACTTTCTCAGGTGTCTCCGCAATGCAAGGATATTCTCTCATCCAATCAGCACGGCTTTGTATCGGGCAGGTCTGTTACGATTGTCGCACTCTGTTATTTTGCTTAAATTGCGGAAACTAGGCTTTCCGACTCTATTCTTGAGATGAGTTCAGTCGTATTTGTCCGATAGGTCATATCAGGTGCCCTTTCGTGGTACTCGTGGCCAGACCACGTCTGGGGTGCCCCAGAGTAGTCATCTCGGCCCTTTCATTTTTGTGTTTTCCATTGATGATATCGTGCATCTTTTGAGGCATTCTAACGTGTTAATTTATGCTGACGATATGAAGATTTTCAGGTTCATCAAAGACATCTTTGTCACTGTTGTCGACCTTGGAGTGAAACTTGACTCTAAACTTGATTTCATCTCCCATATTAATTACATGGTTTGTAGGGGTAGTTCCATGATTGGTTTCATTATGCGCTGGTCCAGGGAGTTCTCTGATCGTCAGGTTTCATTGACATTATATGGATCGTTCATCAGACCACTGCTTGAGCACACATCTCAGGTATGGAAAAATGTTTCTTGGTATCTCACTGGGAAGGGCGCCTTCTGGGCTAGAAGGGAAACTCATAATTATTTGTTAATGTATTTGTTTGCGAAGATGCTTCGACTTCGGCGACTGATTCTTGAAATAGGGTTCTTTTTGTGTGCGATATGCCCGTGAATTCCGGCCTTTCAAGTAGTATCGGCGCAAATTTTTCTTACAAAACTTGAGTTTGATGCTTTTAATGATTTGTCCTGTTGTTGTTCGAGGATCTTCTTTCACTACATTTATAATAATACGCTTTTCTCTTGGGGTCGACATTGAGGAACGACCAGAATGTGGTTTTGAGGTGTTAATACCCGTCTTTTCAAAACTTTTCACCGCCCATTGCAAAGATGAATGTCGTCTTTCCCCAATTCTAATGCTATAATGCGTTTACGCTCGCATACACCAATTTGTTGGCTTTTCGACTCCATGTTATCTAGTGCACCAATAATACCACATATGTTACATTCACTGCACTATTATAGGACCTACTAGTTCAATTAAAAGATGTGAATGAACAGGAGAATTTCCTGAAATTTTTACTACATTTTTGAGAAGTAACACAATTTTGGAAGTGTACGCAGACTTTTTCTACTGAATTTTTGTGACACTTTTTCCTTCTTCTTCGTGAAAAGAAATATCCACTGACCCATATTGTTGGACTCTTTCATTAATTTTCGGGTCCATTTTTTCCTGACGCGTTCTAAGATAATTACATGAATTTTTATTGTGATTTTTGTGATTTTTAAGCAATAAATCATGTAGACGAAAAATCCATTTACAATTTTAGGTCTTATTTTACATTCATATTACCAAAAGTTTCATACTTCGAACCAGTCATCCCCCAAAAATTATTTAATATAATAAAACTTGAACAAAGTATAAAATTTTCACTCCTTTTGTATAATATCACCGCAGAATTTTGTAACGTCCTCCACGTTCCCCTTTTATTACTGGCAATAATTTAAAAGCATTTTAGGTGGAGGTGTCCTGGAATTACATTTTTCCTCCTTTCAGCTTTTGTCTTAAAATTAGTCTAGAGTGAAACTGGTGAAATGCGTTCTGCATACAAATTTCCAATTAATATGCAGCTGAAGTTAATTTCTCTAGCGCCCTTGCGAACGCATATCTTTGTATCTTAAGTAATTTGCATACATGGTGACCTTAAGGAATATCCAACGGTAGGTACTTTAAGGTGAAAAGTGTACAGCATTCTTAGCTAGTTCCCTTACTTGAACAACCGTGCAATGAAATTCGTAACTTACTTTCCAGTATTACTCCTTTTCTAGTCCACGCCATTGTCCTGATGAGACCATTCTTCTCGAGAACTATTATCTTTCCCCATTTTCTCGAATAGTTCACTGGGACCAAATTCCCATCGGAGCAACCCCTCGATAAGTGGATACGAAGTCTGTGCCTGTGGAGCAACGACGAAGATCACTTCAAATCACGTACAATGATTCTTGTTACGTTTTTCATTATTCAGTTGTTTTCCTCAAACCCTGCAGCCATTGAATTTTTTTGCTCTCCTTCTTTTTTTTTCGTAGGTAACAATCAATGTCTTGGGGACAACTTCATTGCAAACAAGAACGGCTTCGAGAAAATCACGTTCTGCTGAATTAAAATTAAATTTCTTTCACTTTTCAAGGAACTCCTGGTTAATGAGAACGAATTGTGGAGCAAGCCTTGTCTTCAATGTCTGGACAGACACAGATTTCACGTTTTTCACACATAACATTTTATTAAAAGTTTATTATACTTTAATTTTAACCAGATCCACAATTTAATTCCAATATGGTGGACTCTCTCTCATTTAGAATCAACGAAACCCAATCAATCTGGGAAAAAAAACCAATTTGCCCCGCAGTCGCAATGTAAATTCACGTAACCATTAACTCGGCAAAATGCAACAATAAAACAAAACTTTATTACTATAAGTACGGCAACGCATTTGGAATGCGGCAAAGTAGTGTCTGATGACTTTTTATGTTGCCGGCTGATATGCAAATTTTTCGAATTGGACCCATATAAAATGTTATAATAAAGTTCGCCGTAGTAACTGCACACCGAGTTCGATATGGAAAGCACTTGGAAAGTTTGCATTTTCTCTTGTATCCAATTTATTTTGAACTTTAAAGACACCCTCGAGTTTTATGTGCGTATAACTTCTTCAGCAGAGGGGTTGTAGAACTGTATGCGTCAATAGTCAAACCCAAGTGGGGTAAATTGTACACCCTGTGCTTTTGTCGATTTTATTTGTATCGGTTTGAAACGAAATTTATTTTACCTCGTAACGAGTTTATCGATCAAATACTACAGTACAAGTGGAACAACATGTGTAGTTTACAGTACAAGGCACTTGAAGCTGTTTGGGCCCAAACGGGGAGAGCTCCTCAAAATGGTTTTTGGGGGTCGTTAGCTCTGTGTGTAGTTAATTGAGTAGGTAAATGAAATTGCGATAAACCTCGGAATGTAAGAGAAACCTAAATAGTAATTCCGTCAGTTTATGTGGCTTAACATCTAAAATCCAATCTGCTCTTTATACTCTCGAGACTTTTAACAGTAACAGCGCTATAAAAACTGTAACGTGAAATAAAACTGAGTACTATGCTCACCTGGAAGTAAAAGTGTTTATCCTCTTTGTTTTATTTGAAACTGATTAAAGGCATTAAAGTCAAAAGGCTTAAAGTAGTGCTACTGAAAAAAGTCGAGATATTTAGGTTTTGTAATGAGTTGCTTGATGAGAATTCTCATCTATAGCAGACTAGAATCTGAGAGAATTGTGTAGACATATTTTTTAAGTTATTCAGATGTAATAAAAAGCCAATATGTAATAAGTTTGTATTCTAAAAGCGTCTGGCCCTCGTCTTACGAAACACGGCAGTATGTTGGTATTGATCAAGAGTAATCTACATTACCCTTCATTATTTCCATATGGTATTTATTTCAAAACTTCAAACCCCATAATTATTACTGATTCCAGCTTTTAATTATTATCTTTTAGTATTCTTCGGGCGTTTCAAGTCCGCTCCATACTTTATTAGTAGTCGTGGGTAGAATAATTACTAAAGGCTATTGAGGCGTTGTGGCAAAACTTCATATAAACAATAGGGGTTTCTTTATTCTTGATTTAAGCTAACTGACTAAGCTACTGGTTGTTATTATCAACCACATAATTGAGTTAATTAAATCTACAAATTCTCGCCTTTCCTTTATTGATGCGCTGAATAATTGTACTGATATGAAAGTAATACCCAATAAGGGCACTGGATATGCCTAAAAAGTGTTGCCCATTTTATATATTAAACCCTCAATGGAAACAAATTCCAAACAAGAATTATACCTGGACAAAATAAGAACCATCCAACACAAAATGTCTCAAACGAAATCCAAAGCAAATCCAAATGCAACATGTTGTACATAAAGTGGACAAACTCGATAGGTTGTCTGCTATATATAATTTTATGAAGTGCGAGTGACGCCTTAAGCATTAAAAAGGTATCCAAAGAGCGGCCTTCATATAAGGAAGGAGTAATATAATCTACGCAAACCAAAAACAAATCTCTTTCCTCCAATTTTTGCTTACATGCAGCATCAAGTTTTAGAAAAACTAATGATCCATATGTAAATTGTAATCACGAAAGCGGCTTCACCAATTTTACGTGTATATCATGAACAAAGCATAGGTGTACAACCAGAACCAATCTTGTGATCATTTTGACATTTTCACAACGTTGACGACATAAGATAACGCTGGGTTATTTGGGGAAAAAACCGGCAAAAGTGGTTTAGCCTGAGGTTCATGAGGACTAAGTGACAGACTGTTATTGAAAGACTACTATTGAATCTTTATTAGATCCTCATTAATTCCACTTACACAATCCTCAACAATAGAAGAACTCAGTTAAATTTGCTTACTATCAGTGAAGAGAACAGTAAAAAACTAAATCTATTAAATCATTATCAAACAGATACAGAATAGAAAGGGTCCCAAGATCGAGCTCTGAGGTACGCCTCCTATGACGTTAAGATGTAATCTAAAAGAAATCAAAAGAAGTGATAAGGTGGTTATTATTAAGTGCAGTCCTGATGAGTAAATTTTAATAGCAGTCTTGCCCAAAAGTGTCTTGTTCACTAGCATCCGAAAAGGATTTGTTCTATCTTGTTCGTTTTTGCACAATTACTGGTTATAGAAGGATTAACTCTCCAAAGGAAGAAGAGATCATTCAGCAGAAAGTTAAGGTAGCATTTCAATTTCATCAAAAGATGTGACTAATGTACTTCCAAATCAACGGTCCACTTAAGAACATTTAAAGTGAAAAAAGTGCAAGATCATGCCGAAAATAAGGAGATCGTTTGGAAAACGAACGCTCGGAACACTATGGACAATCTCTAACAAAACATTCGTGTTGTATTATAGATGGCGAAACTTACTGAAAAATATGTTCATGTGGATTGAGATTCAAGCTCTTCATCATCCAAAGGACTATTAATAGAGAAATTTATATAAATCAATGTTTAAAAACGAATGTCATTCAACAAAATGAAAACAACAAATACCCACGGCGGTGGCAGAGCGCACGCGTACTGTTCTTCACCTTTGTAAGCGTGAGTTTGAATCCAAGAGGCAAGGGGCTTTATCTGGGTACTAGTGGTTGAGGCAATTCTATTTATGAGAATTTTACTTGCAACACCACTGGAATATTGCATAGTAAAATTTCATCCCAAAAATTGTGGTTTACGTTCAACATTTGTCAGGTTAAAATTTCACAATTTCCATAAAGTTTCTCTTCGGCTAATTTGTGCTTAGGGAATACTTTAAAAAAATAAATAGCAAAATAAATTTTATATATTGCATAACTAAGCTGCAGATGGTCAATTTCAGGTGAAGATAAATTTTAAAACGTTTATTTTAACGATCCTACGATGCTGACACGAAAAAAGCCAGAGCATGGGACTGAAATATTTCTGAAAAGCAATTTTCACTGATTTCGTTGTAAGTATGTACTTTTCAGTTAATACTTTATTGTTTTTGGTTTAAAGGCATTTATAGTTTAATTCGGGCTTTAAAGAAATAAGGTTTAAATTTGAAAAATGGCAATAAAGGCAATCAAATTTTATCCTCGACGAGGTATTGGATAACATGGCTCCATCGGTGTTGCAACAATTTATTCTTTTAGTAGATCTATCTGCAGGAGATTAGGCCACTAACTTCTAATACCGGTTGTAATAATATACAAACTGACTTCAGTAATACTTTTGACAAGTTGTCGCAATCGATCATTATCCTCAAATTGTAAAAATTGGTCTGTTGAA
>QYTT01083110.1:0-10180 GCA_006980735.1 Dasypogon diadema
TACTAACATATTAAATTGCAATTGGTTAAAAACTAGAAGGAAGAAGTGCAAAAATATGTAGCACTGTGTCCTATAAAAAACTGTCTTCCGCTATACTTTATGGCAAAATTTAAACTTGCTTGTGTAATGCCGGCGATAGGAAATTGTAAATTTTGCAATTTTGAATATCATGAGGAGTAATATTCACATGTTTATACGTGTCATCTATATTGAGATTATAGCTATATTCGCTTTGATATATAATTAAAGGAAATTCAGCTATAATCGCCACTGTCCGCAAATGTGATATATCCTATAGCGGGGTCTATATATAAATTATGTGAAATCTAGCTAAAATTTCTCTCAGTGTATAGAGGTACAAATTCATTCTTTTTCGATTATTACAAGAGATCTATAAAGACATGAAGCCGAGCAATGTTGCTGCAAAATGAGTTTAATATCTGTTTCCTGCAAGCAACACTGTGCTAATCTATTGTATCTTTCCATTAACTAGGTACTACTGCTTGACAAGGTTTCCTTCAACTTCCTTGGAACTGAAGGATCTGATAATTGTTGATGTTACAGTCATGCCTCATATTAATAGCTTGGCCCATAACTTTTCATGTGGTCTTGATGGTGTTCCTGTCTTTCTTCTTAAGAAATGTTATCGCCCCCTTCTTCTTATTTTATGCCATTTGTTCAATTTGTCCATTAGGTCTGGCGTCTTTCCTGAGACTTTGAAATTATCTTTTATTATCCCGCTACACAAGGGTGGTATTAGATATAATGATATGTTGCATTTGCAAAATTTTTGAGGCTTTAGTTTGCAAGGTTCTCTATTTTCACTCTAAACCGTTTCTAGATTCTTTTCAGTACGGTTTTATAAAGAGGAAATCTACTACAACCAATTTACTGGAATTTTGTAACTTTTATCTCTACGCAATGGAATCGGGTAAGCAAGTTGATAATATTTTCACTAATTTTAGTAAAGCATTCAACAGAATTAATCATGAGATTTTAATTCATAAATTGGCTGCCCTTAGTTTTACTCAAATGAGTTGATTGGCTTCGCTCCTACTTAACCAGATGAATTCAGCGTTTTTATTACGTGGTTGTCTATGAATGCCATTACATAATACAACAGGTGTACCCCAGGAAAGTCATCTCGGCCAACTTCATTTTATTATTTACATCAATGATGTATCTTCGTTTTTGACTTATTCTAAAGTCCTATTTATGTCGACGACGTCAAGATTTTTCATATTGGAAATTGTGAACATGACTGTGAACTTTTTAATTCGGACTTGGATACCTTTTCTAAATGGTGTTCTAACAACTGTCTTTCTCTTAACGTTAATAAGTGCACGACTGTATCTTTCTCTCGTAAAAGATTACGATTGTGTTTTAATTATACTATTCATGTCAATGTTTTAAATAGAGTTGACAAGACCAAAGATTGGGGAGTCTGGCTAAATAGTCGCTTCACGTTTGATGATCATATCGATGTAATAGTAAACAAAGCTAATTCCCTTTTAGGCTTTGTTAAAAGGTGGGCGAAAGAGTTTGATAATCCCTATATTACAAGGCTTTTCTACTGTGTGTTTGTTAGACCGATTCTTTAGTATACTTATTGTGTTTGGTCTCCATTCTACAATGATCGTGTTGAGGCAGTCCAGCGCCGCTTCGTTCGCTTTGCTCTTTGGAGGCTCCGTTGGAATATTCTTCATCTTGCCTCCCTATGTGAAATATTGAAACTTAAAGTTGGCTGTCTTTGCTTATGATATACTGCAGGGTTCTGTGAATTCCTTTACACTGTTTTCTTTTTTCAATATATCTGTTTCTATACGCTCCTTGAGAAACTATGATTTCTTTAACCTTCCTCAGCACGGTACTAGGCTTCCATGAGCCTATCACGTTAATATCTCGTTGTTTCAACTGTAATTATGACAATATTGATTTTGATCAATCAAGAAATTGTATTAAATACAAACTTATTTTACCTTCCTAGGGTTATTGCCTTTTGTTTTTGGTAATTATTTGCTGCTCTCTTTTCTTTTCTGTTGCAGTAATCAGCCTCTGGTGAATGTATATTAAATAAATAAATAAATATATAAACTACACCCGTAAGTAAATAATATTTGGCGCTTTTCCGACTTTATTGATGAGTACCCTTGTTGGCAACATATTTTTTTAAGACTAGCTATTCATATATTAGTTTAGATATTAGTTTGTGAGTAAATTAACTTAGTATTATTCAACTTCCGCTTGAAGAGATTTTTAACAATATGTTGCAAGAGAGTTGCAAGCAGTACCTATATAAAGTTGGTGAAAATTTTCTGTTCAGTATACAAGGACGCCAATAAAAATCTTATTGAAAACAAAAATAATAAAAATTCGGAATGGTAGGGAATTTTGACTAGCTAAACATCGCTTTGCTTTTGAACGAAAATTTTTAATTTTTATATTATTTATTTTATACTAAAGCAAAATAATAAAAATAAATTTCGAAATCATTATAGCATTTTATTGAGTTTCTAATTCAAATCTTATAAATGCAGCCAAGGAAACGGATGAGATCTGAATTTTCGGGTATGATGTCTAACAGATTGACTAAGTCAAACGATTATTATTCCTAATGTAAATTTTTCGCACTGTCAATATCAATAGTAATAATTTTTGTGTTGGAAGTTAGAGGCTTTAAAAAAATGAGCAAAGGAGTAGTAGACCTCGTAAAGGGCGGTCCCCACCGAGACCCACACTAAGGTATTAATCTTCACTTGACTAGCACATCATGTATCATGTTAAAGGGTCCCAGGTGATGTTAAGGCTCTTGAATCAATCACTGAATTTTCGAGGCATTATGCTTCTACAAATTGGTGATGGGGTCCCATTCGAGTGCTTTTCACTGATCCATAAGGTCATATTGCACATGACTCTACTCCGCTCTTGTGTAGTAAACGAGCATTGGTAACTTAGCTAAGAACAATATAAAGTCAAACAGGCGATTGTAAGGGTTATTATAAACGGCTGGATCAGTCATCACAATCGACAAACAAACTTCATGACTTCTTGTAAGAACGGATAAAAAAGAGACTGTAAAGAACTTTGCCTGACAGACCGTGAAAAAGTCGATTGATGCGAAAGTTTGATTCAGGTGTACTATACTAAGATGTAGGTGTTTAAATGCTACATCAGCGGCTTTATAGCGCAACTGTAGAAAACTCTAGCGGTTAGGCAAGCTGTCATCATCCCATCAAGGATCATAGAGAGTAAACCGATTTCAGATCCTTATAAAGTATGAGCTACCGTATTGTTCAGTATCATCCTCTACGGTCAATATTAGGTATCTTATAAAGTAGGTTCAGCGCATTTACCTACATTTGGTAAAGGGAAAGGAATGAAATAAATTTAGTAAAGTACCGCCTTGTTTGCCCATTAGGTAGGTAGGAAGTTTGTATCATTAACAAGACGAGCGATAATATCTCCTCACGCACCGGCTAATTGTAAGTATAGAATCTGAATAGTGGGACAGCGCTGTGGATGTGAATGGGTGTTGGAGATAAATAGGTGCAGTAGATGTGTACACGGCAGGCAAAGCGAGCATCATGCCGTACTAATGAAATGATTGACCTTTGTTCGTCGAAACTCACGAAAAGTTCTTCGTGATGCGAAAATAAATGATAATACTCCAAACAGGAATTGTGCAGTTTTATTCAACCGTCGAATCGTGACACGAATTCGGCTCCATTCTTTTTGAAAAATTTTACGTTGGTCAGCTGTATATTTGCAACAGGTATTTTAATGTGACATTTCTTAATGCATATAATAAAATCTAGATAGCAGCAAAGCAACAAATGCACGGATTCGAAAGGCTGGAAGAAGACCCAGGACTAGATATAAAATCAAAGTGAAATTCTTCTTCTACGGGACTGACCGATCTCTGGTGTATCACCAATAATTATGGTTACAAAGCCACCCACGCCGGTGGCCGAGTGTGATGAGGCGCACATCTGCAGAATTTCTCCTTTGTTGGCGTGGAATTAAATCCTGCATAGGGTGCGGTGATATTTCAGGATACCATTAGTTGAGGTAATTCTATTGACGAGAATTGTATTTGCGAAGCCATTGGGATATTGCAGAGTAATTTCATGCCAAAAACTGTGGCTCACTTGTAACATTTGTCAGGTTAGTTTTCTAATCTTCCTCTTCCGTAATTTCCGTCCGCCTAAGCTATGCTGTGTGCATTATAGGGTTGTTCCCTGAGCTTAGAAAATACCTCAAAAAACAAAGCAATACACTTAGTCGATTCCATGCATTCCATTGATTGTGCAATTTTCAAGAAAATTCAAGAGAAGAAATTGATTTTGTTTCGGGCCATTTCCTCCAGAGTTCCGCTTTCAATCATACTAATTTAAAATTTATATACAAGAGGCGTAATAAAAGTTTTTAACGCCTAGAAACTAAAATAGTGGGTAATATAATTTTACCAGGGTAAGCCATACAGTTAGTGACTGATTGATAAATTCATACTAGGGTAATACAACAAGAATTTAAATGGAAATTTTAGTGTGATAATTTAATGTAAACACTTTGTAAACCCTAAGATCTGTCATACATTAGAGCTACGCTGCAATAGCTCAGCTGTGCAGTATTTTGTACTGCACAATTCATCGCCACGAACGATATAAACAAATGGGCCGCGTGATTTATATCACATAGGAAGTGCTAAAAATAAGAACCCACGGAATTTTCAGAGAAACTCAAACAAGGTGGGCAAGCGCTAAATAACTAGCACTTTTATTAACAAACTTTTATTAAAACAGTAAACAGTTTTCTTTGTGACTTGGTACAAAATAATTTTTATGAAATTCAAAAAGTATAAAATAACAATAGGCATATGTGCAGAATTCACAAGAGAAAAGGAGCGATACTCGTTTCGAAAGTCGAAATTACGACCTGGGCCATTCTCAATATATGCTCAATATATCATCAGTCAGTAATGTTTCCGTCTATGTGTGTTCCTGCAGAAAAGTATGGTTGCCTGCCTAGGATAACCCTATGTTAATTTCATCGAAATTTTCAGGCTGAACTAGTGCGATGATAGATGACAAGTATACAATACTACATCAATGAGTATACCACTTGTTTCCCGTTGGGATGCTAGATGTATCTAAAATACATTCTCAGGAATGTGGTGAGTTATGTTTTTGGGCTTCTCTTCCAAAATAGATATCGTCAAATAGATTCATAAATATGAGCAAACCAACCAAAAATCAATCAAATGGCGGTTGGTCAGTTTATCCCGAATATGGACGATATTTTCTATCGTTTTAATGCCAAAGCTAGTATTCAGATCATAAAAAATATTTAGCTATTTTTCATAAATTATTTCTTAAATCGAGGTCTGTTTTAAGTCCTATATTACTTTATTTTTCACCAGGAAGTGAAATAAATTGAGTATTATGGCACGTTATTGTATTCTAGAAATTTAAATCAATTTGTATGATTTAGCCTTGATTTTATAGGCACGTTTCAATGCTTCAAATTAATGTTGAAATGATTGAATGATGTCAGGATATTAATTTAGGCAATATGAATTTCGTAATTATTTTTATTCGAATTGCAAAGAGAATGTTATACATAATTAAATTTTTTATAAAACTAAATTAAGAGATATTTATGATCGTAAGTTTTGATGATTTCATTTTTATTTATTACAGGCTTAGAAAGGTAACATGTACACCTTTCTCCGACTTTTAATTTAGAGATTTTTCAGCCGTTTGCTCTATACCAAATTCTACATTGTTTTGTAAAAAGGAAATAAATAAATATGGATATATATCGATTTTAGAATTTTTTAAATAATAAAACAATATTAAATTCCAATTGCAACCCGAATTAAAATAATTTCCTAATTAGGAAAACTTTACGAAACTATTTTATTGTACAACAAAGAAGCAGAATAAAAGTCGATCATAATTTCACGTGGTTTATTGTGTGTTTTTTTTTTAATTCTTACATGAATGTCACCCTTCCCGATAAGGAAAGGTCTCAAGATCAATCCGGGAAGTATTGTGTGGTCGTGTAATTTTGCCAACAAGATCTTATGGAGTTATAATGCCAAAACAACAAATATCTCTGGTAGAACGACTTTTATTCACTAATTTCAGTTTCCATAACTGAGCTTCAAGTAAAAGTGTGCTCCAACAAGATAGTCACAGACTAGCGAACTGAGTCATCTGAGATATTATGAATCAGCAGAGTAGGCAGAGGAACTGGTGGTTTCACTCTTGGCAATGTAAGAAATCCACAGGCGTTGTGAAACTGCCGATTCAAAGTCAACGACAAGACAAGAAGTGTAAAATTTTCTTAGATAATGTTATGCAAATAATATTATTATTCAGCAGTACGCACAACTTTTCTAATGCTAATCAATCTCCCCCTCATTGTGGTTGTGAATCATTTTATTTTGTTTAAGGTGAGAGCAGTGATATCACCCTCACCTCAACCGTTTCTCATTAAATCTTAAGATAAGCTTGAGCAGTTTTTATTTACCCATGGCATCTAAAGTATTTTTCAGTCAATTATTTGTAAATTGCAACACATGAAATTGTTTAAATACTTTTACTTATAAAAAAGGTAATCATAGAGTTAATTGCGAATCTACATAGGAAGAGAATTCCTAAATGATATTTAATTAAGAAATGCAAATTTTGGCAGGTGATTTAAGCACATTACCTCACACGTATGAGTAATTCGAACGTAAGCACTTATAAATTCCAATTCTAATGTAAATAAGAACAATTTATTGTTTGTTTATTTCGTTTTGAAAACTAAAGCAGAATGTCTGGTTGCGACAGCATTGCCATCGCTTTTTTCTAAAGTTATTGAGATGCGTACGAATTTAGAATATCTTAAATTCATTTTATACGTAGTGTGGTGCAAGTATCCGTGGTGGTATGGTATTAAATTTTGGACATTTTCACTTTTCTAGGCAAGATCACTTCACTTTTCGAAACACTACTTCAAACTGTTGAGGACAGAGACTTTTATACCCTCAAAAATGTTGAGGGTATCTGGTAGGAAAAGGCTTCCAGGAAATTTTAATCAGAACCCTTCGAGGTAATGAATACTTGGATCGCACTACGTACTAGTACAGTTTACTTGATACTTAGTGGAGTACATGCAGTGCACTAGTGCACTATTTCTAAAGAGAAGTTTTGAGGTGGAGTTTAAAGTAAAAAGCTAAGGCAATAATCGGCCGACCAGCAATGTTCAGTAGCAAATGCATCGTCAGTACTAACATAGGGAATCTGTTGTTTTTTAAATAAATAGTTTACCTTCTGGCTATTGAATGACACCAACAAACTATAAAACTAAATAAACAAGAGACTTTATAATGTTCACTAAACACATGCGATTAATAGGTTCATGCTTTCCATAGTTATTTCTTAAGCAGAAACCTTTCAAATTTTGCGGCTGTTAATCTAATAATTCTTTTAGCTCCGAAGGTGCATTTCTCAGCGTGAAGCCAAGAAAGCACTAAGCGTTCACACATTTCAAAGAAATGTGTAAGAATTAGGCTCCCCGACAAGTATGCAAAATAATCGATATGACAAGGAAACAAGAAAGTAGTTAGCAATGTTAACGCTTAACATAAAATACACACCCAGAAGAAGACGAAATTTTAGTACACTCTTGGACACATCTAAATCAAAGTGCTTCACTACGTAATTGATCTCATGGCTCATTCTTACCATAGTTAGTGCAAAAGGGAGAGACACCTCAAGTTGTGACTATTACTCCTGAACGATACCCAACCACGGGGCCCCGAAGAGTCAATATTGGAGTTTAAAAGCTGGTGGATAAAACTATATTGGTAACCTTATGTCGCCTTTCCAAGGAAGTCATGCCAAGAAGATTAAGACGTTCGCGATAAGGTGGAAGAATCATTGGGTCATTCCAAGGGAGATCTCTAAGCGCAAATCTGATGAATCTGCGCTGAACATACTTAATACGACCACTGTGGACAACTTGGACGAATGAGTTATACAATGTTAAGATCAGACAACTCTTTGGACCAGCGTTTAATGAAGGCAGCATATTTAATGTGGGAAACGAAATAAAGCTTGGAATCAAGCCTCGCATCGAGGTCATTGACAGAATGAACGCGAGGAGTATTCAATCCAATTCAATTTATTGACAATAGAAACTCTACACAATTAAGAAATAGATCTTATAGCTATGTGTAAGAAATTAAAGACATACTCTTATTACCAAACTAATCCATACTAATATTATAAATGCGAAAGTAACTCTGTCTGTTACGCTTTCACGCCTAAACCGCTGAACCGATTTTGATAAAATTTGGTACAGGGATAGATTAGACCTTGGAGAAGGACATAGGACGACTTTTGTCGTGAATGGGGTGAAATAGGGGATGAAAGTTTGTATGCGAGTCCGTTATTATTGAAGATAAAGCCATGAAACTTTGTATTTAGGCGCGTGATAAGAAATAAATAAACTTTTTTTCAAGCGTTTTTGAAATTTCGACCTACATGGGGGTGAAATAGGGGATGAAACTTTGTATGGAAGTCCAAACAAATATATCTATGCTTACTATATTTATCGGAGAGATATAACATGTTAAGGAAATACACCCGAGACATGTGTGGAAAAACGGAATACTTAAACATTTGTCGGCTAAACATATACGCGTCATGAGCCCGGGACTCGCCATGCGCCATACACAATGTACGCGGCGGCTGTGGCGCGGCGGCGGCGTGGCGCAGCGCACTGATGGAAGCATCACTAAGTGTGGCTACCCGAACGGGCAGATACGTGAGGGCAGACGAGTGTGCCGCATGCAAGTGAATATTAAAATTTTGCGCTGCAACGATTTCGATTTGTTTACAGGATTTCTTGCTTTCTTAATGTTCTTCGGTAAAATACAGTAGTTTTGTTTAATATAAAGTTCTTCCGGTTTTTTGAAGGGTTTTTGCTTATTTTTATTACTTCGACGTATTATTTAGGCTTCTGATATGCCTCGCAAACGCAAATCTAATCTAGCGCGTAGTTCTAGCAGAGCTCGAAGGATGGAAAAACAAAAACTGTAGTTTATAAAAATGTGTTAAAATAAGATATTTACAGTAAATCACAGCAGTTTGCAGTTAGTTTGTATTATTTGCAACATTAGTATCCTAAAATAAAAAAGGCTGCCCAAAGTAACTATTCCACGCGGACGAAGTCGCGGGCGAAAGCTAGTATACCTACAAACTAGCTTAAAAAAAGGTGTAATATATAAGTGTATGTGTATTGTACCCACGTCTAGTGGTCCGGACATACTCAATCTCTAACTACACAGATATTTTCAGTATCGAAAATAATTAAAAAGTTCATTCTTAAACCTCTTGCTGTCGCTCTGTCTCCTTATATTCAAAGGAAGAGTGTTCCACATTCAAAAAATTGTCGCTCAGATGTTGAACATGTAAAGTAAGGTACCAAGATGTTAAATGTGCGTGTGGATTGAGCAAAGTCAAGTTGTTCATACAAATACGTGGGTTGCCGTTTCATGACTAGGTTATGAAAGAATGTAAGTACGCAAAATCTTAGATAGGTGGAGATATTACAACCAAGAACAGAGTTGATTCTCTGAGGTACATGATCGAATCGTTTCAAGTTGATGACGTTGTTGTGAAATCCTAAAATACTTAATCAATCTAGTATAGGATCTCACAACATCCAGATGAACTTGAAATATTTCAATAAGAACTTTATTTCTTAAGCATGAAGCCAATTTCCGTGTCAGCACCTTAAAATCGGTCACGGGTGCTGTAAACAATAAAGCTTTTTGGGTCAACGATTGCGCTGCATAATCGCCCTCACGGAAGCTTTGTAGGTCAGTACTTGCGGTGGACATTGCTTAATGCGAAAAAGTAATTCGGTTACGCAGTACTGTCAATGTTATGTTTCATGTTTATATTTCATAATTGAACCAATTTTCCCATGAGGAGTTATAACAGATGCGAGGTTTGAAGAAAAGTCCAGGTTAAGAAGAGGCCAGTCTGTTTAGAAGTCACGCGAAGTAAAAATATCAAGTACTAAGTTAAGAAAGAAGTTAGTGAGACAGTGAAAGAAAAATCTTTTAATCGGTTTGGAACTAAGTTAAGAAAGAAGTTAGTGAGATAGTGAAAGAAACATT